>JALIZF010001193.1:0-179914 GCA_029948255.1 Telmatactis stephensoni
GGGGGCCCAAGCGAGGCAGTTGCCTCGGTAAAATTTCAGACAATATTTTTTTTACTTTTCTTGATATCTTAAACGAGTTTGTGTTGAGAATCGACCACCACAAAAGAAATTCCCGGAGAAATTCAGAATTTTGACAACGAAGAACTTTTAGTAAGGATTAGACATTTTATATTTTCTATACTACTTCATATCAGATATGCCTTTGCTCTTCTTTTTCGTTGCTAGAATGTGCAAAATTGTCATAACTTTAAATCGAATTTCCGAGGGTTTGAATTTCAAATTTTTCGGGGAGCATGCCACACCCCCCCCCCCCCCCCCACCCCCACCCCTCCCCCTAGTGGCTCCCGCCTTTGGTGGTCGATTGCCTCGCTAAACATTTCAGTCTGGCTACGGCCCTGGTTAAGTGCGGTCACTCTATTTAGTAGTAGACTCTAAACCTATTGTTTGCTTTTGTTCATTATCAACTAGTACAAACAAAATAGTCATCTTTCACGGGTTGAATTAAATTACTCTATGCGCAATGATATTAACGTTGGAAAATGTTGCAAACATGGTTTTGTGATTACATTAAGGTAATGCGCTCGCGCATTCGTGCGCATAGCGTTTGCGCATGTTTTGCACGCGCGCGCGCTGATATCGAATTTGATTGGGCTTCCTGTGTTCTAAAATATTTCAATATGGCGGACGCCACGTAACAGTATTCAAAGCCGTATAACTTAAAATCTAGCACCGCAACCTATCCTAATTTTTTGCTTTTTCGACGTATTTTTATCAAAACTAAAACATATCAAAAAAGGATTCCTCGATAGGTTTTTGAGAAAATCACGAAAAATCATCAAAATGAACGTCCGATTCGCGCGTAAGTACACCTGATTTTCATCTTTCAAATGCGAATACGTAGATTTACCTACAAATAAGTGAAGGTATATTATTTTTCATGATACTTTGTCTACTTGAGCATGTCTGAAAGCCTTTAGTTTGCAAATTTTCAAAGACTTACCGTACGCTAGAGGTCAGACTCTGAAATCTGTTGTTTTCGTTCGAAAAGGCGAGATTTCGCTCTTTTCGAGCTATCATAGTACCAAAACTAGCACCGTGACCCCCAATTTTCTTTATTGATTTGATGTTCCCAACTCAAAAACAATCTATGATTTATATAATGATTATAATGATTTATAGAAAAATACACTAGTTGTTTATATATTCTGTTATCATGTAAATTATATATCGTTTAATTAGCGACTAAAGCTGCTCATGATATCGGCAATCGTCACTGTCAGTAGACGATGGAGTGCACTGAAACCGAGGCTAGTACAGGACCTTGGGAAACGGCTATTGACGTGTTCTTTCTAACTGTGGTAATTCTTCTTCTCTGATCCTGTGACTTTTGGAATGACATGATAAAAGCTCAACGCACTTGCCGTCTAACGACTGCGACCACTTTACAAAAATACCAAAGGTATCTTTTCATTTAGCTCTCTTACGACCGCTAGCTCAAATAGACAAGGCGCAAAACTGAAAAAGTCGATCGCAAAAAGTGCAGAAGGCATTTTGGGGTAGAGGCTGGTAACATAACTATTCCAAACTAATTTTTCATGCTGAATCCGAATAGGATATAAGTTGAAAAATATGCAAGCTAAAGGAGATACGAATTTTCAAAAATCGAAATTTGTTTGTATCTCTTGCATAACTGTAAGTGTTTTCATACAAAATTTCGTTTTTTGAAAATTCGTATCTCCTTGATTTTTCAACTGATATCCTTCAAACTTCACAGTTCTACTGATTTTGATGTGCTCTTTCCAGCTATGGTAATTGTTTTTAAGTTTGGGAACTTTTGGAATTACATGAAAACGCCGTTAGTATGAAATGACTGTAGCAATTCACAAAATACGTCATTTACACGTATAAGATTGCAGAATACGTCTTGGTAACAGTTATATTCGCATTCAGCATGAAAAATCGATTTAGAATAGTTATGTTACCAGCCTCTACCCCAAAATGCCTCCAGGTATCTGATTTTTCGAAAATGCGCCTTGTCTAAAATGTGTAACGTAGATCGATACCGTGAACATTGTAAAATAATATGAAGCGGATTGGTCTTCAAGAGGTCCCATAGAATTACACTATAGTTTCTCTGACATGTGGTCTGGCTTTAGTTATTCTACAAATCCGTAAACCCGAGTTCCCTTCACTATCGGGATTATAGCCATCAAGGACAGCAAACCTATGTAATTTGGGTGATTTTAAGATGCCGTGTTTTAAGGACTGTCTATGGCTCCGTACCTTGTAATCGTATGACATCGTGCTTGTGCCATTTGCTCTGAAGCGAGATTTTCTGTCGGTTTCAAAGCCAAAACGCACGGTTCGCTTTCCTACGACTAGAGGACGAAGTTCAGTCGAACCGGAACGACTGCTCGCTCTTGAAGATCTAGAGCTACAACTCTCACGGCCAGGACTGAGGCGTAGTGTATTATTGTTGAGGTGTACTTGACTTTTTGAAAAGGTCGGTTGCTGATTGACTTTGTATCCTTTATTGTTGAATATTTGCTGATCACTGAAATCTACCCCAAACAAATGATCTTTTGTGCATTGGTTAGTTTGATGCTGGCTTGTTTGACTCTTGTAACATTTTCCAAGATACCATATGAGTATGAGAAGGATAAAGTAAGCTACAATGAACATGACTCCAACGAAGATTGATGAAATGGCAACCATTTTGAAAATCTGTGAAGAAAATGAAATATTAGGACAAAAAAAAAAAATCGTAAAAAAAAACAAAAACAAACAATAATCAAAGCAATAATCCAACTCTTACATCAAAGCTTAAAAAGTCTTCAGAATAGCTAAAGATGGCCGATGAAAACAGATTTCAAATCGAATTTTCAACATCAACAAAATCGATGTCGCACGGGTCGCGGCGCGAAAAGCATCGCGGTCTAAACTGGGTCTTTAACAAAGCGATGCTCGAAAGCGATACTCGGAATTTGTTCTCGCTCCGGCAACGATTAACGATTTCTTTTCTTTTCTTCTTTCAAAGTGCCCTTTAGCCAACCCTTACTTGAAGTTTTGATGTTTTCTCCTAGTGATGAACAGAAAAGTTTAAAATGCAAATGAAGTGAAGTGACGTCAACCCAATAATGTTTTTTAAAAACATACAAAAAAAAAACACGAGATAATTCTTACTAGTTTCCATCTTCAAAAAGATTTCCATCGCTAAAAAAACACAATAACAATAATAATATACAGAGGACTTTTTCATGTTTAAGTACTTTGAGCCAATTAATTACTCTCCTCTTATTCCATATACCGATTTTTTTTTTTAATATTTTAGATATTCAATTTTGTTATTTGTATATTTGCATATTATCTTGGTTCGATAATTCAGTTTTATAACTACAAGAGAGCTGAATAAACTATTATTACAATTATCATTATTACCACAGAATTTCAAAAGTAGTATTATTTACATGAATGCCTGTGAAAGCAAATTATGGTAAATATTCATGCTATACCTCGGTTTATAGTAGGAACAAGAGAGCATATATAAATTTATGCTCTCTTGGTAGGAATCAAAATGCTTAGATCGACTTTATATTTTTGAAATAAAAAATGGGGGTAACCATTCTCGTTTGCGAGATATTTTGTAAAACATCCAGTTATAATTAGGCTAAAATCGACGCTTTCCCATGAGAGGACTGGGGCGGAATTCGCAAATATCACTATCTAAAACAAAAACAAAACAAACAAAAAAAATGTCGGCTCTCTACATGTACTCTGAATGAATATGCCCACAGTCGTAATTCTGTGCTTTTCGAACCATGCGCAGTGCAAAACAGGAATTACCTTAACAATTAGAGAAGGCTTTTTAATTTGGAGAGAGAGAGAAAACAAAACAACAACAACAACAACAATAAAAGACAGCGATCGACCGATGTAACGTGATCGAGGCGTGACGTACGTCATCAGATAGCTAAAATCTAAACTGTAAATCGCTGAAAACTGGCTGCCTGTAATGTTCTATAGATCGGAAGTTTAGTACCAAACTTTGGTATTATATTCAATTCATTATAGTACCAACTTCTATATCTACCTTCCGAACTAATAACAACAACAAAAAAAACACGATTATCGAACGATTATTTTACATAGTTTGTCACCGTTTTAAAAATTAATGGTAGGCATATGTTATATACCAAATGACTTTTTTTTCATGTTTAACAGAACACATCCCAGTTCTTTGGAAATATTTTATTCATATTCTGTGGGCCAGCAGTCGACATACATTTCAGTAATCGACCGATTTCTGTTTCTGAAGCGTGCACGCATTTGAACAAGGAAAAAAATCGAGTAATTCGTCAAATAATGGCCGTATTTATACTAGAGACGAATACCTCGTCCAGACGAATCAATTCAAAAGATTTGATTCGTCTAGATATAAATTCGAAGACGGATAGTTTCACGTGAAGGCTAGGAACATCCCACGGTTGTCGAGTAATTCGCCAAATAGCCCGCCCGTCATTTGGACGTGTTGATTTACGCGTCTGACACAAATAATTCGTCTGGACGAGCAATTCGTCTCTAGTATAAATACGGCCAATTGGACGTTTTTTAGACGGAGTTTATTATAAGACGGTTTATTAACGACAAATAATTCGTCCTGTGTCCGAATTTATATTGACACGATTTACGCGTCTGACACAAATAATTTGTCTCTAGTATAAATACGGCCAATGTCAGTTTCGTAAGATTATTTTTTAGCTATATATATTTAATTTAAATATTAGCTTTCATTAGGTAATATATTACTCATAGCCTTAGCATTATTCTTAAATATTATTCTTAAATTATTTTTTAATTAGGAAATATTAGATTTAGAGTTTTATAGTTATTAAATTATCTTAAATTATATTCTCTAGTCTTTGAGCAATCACAGATTAATATATATTTTTTGACATCTACAAAGGATGGCGCGGATCTCGGACTCGCTGACACACCGCTTTTGAATTATTATTCTGCAATTCCCTTTGCGAACAGAGCTTAGCACAGTTTTCAGTCTGACAAAGAAATTATCCTTCATAGGGTGGAAATTTGAGCATAAATATGTATTTTTTTTAATCATCATATTGATCTTTATATCTATCAGATTTACTATCATTCTTGGTTGAATTAGTTGAGTATGCGCATGAAATCAGGCGCTATATAAATTATTATTATTATTATTATTATTATTATATTATTATTATTATTATTATTATTATGATTATTATATATATATATAATTAATCATTATTATTTGTCGTTTACATTTATAAATGCATGTATCACTCGAGTAGTCAATTGCAAATTGCCTTTAAGTAGAGAGATTTGTACTGAATTGTTGTATAAATATAGAATAAAGTTTCCATTATTATTATATTTTCCCCAATATTAGCGAATTTCATGGAGTTATGTCGCACTAGTACTTCGTAATTCAGTTTTCCGCCATCTTTATGCATGTGAAAGCTAAGGGACCCAAACATCGCGGATTGGGCACATTACAGATATTAAGATTGCCTTATCTTTGCAACCCCCCTGGCAACAACAAATCATTTTGACTAGAGATTTTGTAGAACTGATACATAGTTTTCGTAGACATTTTTAGATGCGACGAATTGGATTTCATTTGGAGCTATTAACAAAGATTTAGTTTGATCACGGTACGCGCGCGACTAAACGAAAGCAATGAATGAGATTGTTTTGACTAGATTTAAGCTTTTTCGCGGGATTTTAGTTAAGAAACACAACAGTAAACCAAAAACAACAACAACAACAACAACTTACCTTAATCAGGCACTAATAATGTGTAACTATCCTTAATTCAAAGATCTGAATTTTCTTTGGTGATAATGCGACCGAGTGGAATTTGAATAATTGAGGAACACCTGTATGGTTAAATTCAAAAAATCGGTGTTTTTTGATTTAGGGTTGGTTTTTTTTTATGTCTTCTGCTTGCGTTCTTTTGGCATCACACATCACTTATCCAATCAAATTCATTTATTTCTTTTGACTCCAACTGAAGGAAAGAAGTCAATCTGTGTTTTATAACTGAGCTTGCGTTACACGACTGTAAGACCTGTACAACGAAGGCTGTTTTCTCGAAGTTCACGCCTAATCCGCTTGTCTCAATATCAATACCATTTCTTACATTTTTCGAGAAAAAGAGCTGAAAACTCATCCATTAGCCACTTTTATACCGTGAGGACTGGGTACGAGTGTCTTAAATTTTGCTGATGGCAACACAAGACTTATATAGTAATGCTTACTGGGTCAGTATGCATAGTTAAGAAATAGAAGTTTCTTTGTATGATTTTTGTTGTTATTAGTTTTGTCTTTTCCTTTTTGTGGATTTTATCCTTGGTTAAACTTGAAAATGCTATTTTTTCTCGAAAATTTGGACAAAATTTGGCATAGAAACATAACTCGCCCGACAAATAAACCTGACACCGTTTTGCTTGACATTTACCTAAGAATCGAACAGTGAAAAACGTTTTTGAAAATAATAAATTGCTTTTTACTTATATCTCACCGAGTGCTATGGTTTTGTTACCTCAAAAAAGGTATCGATGCCTTTTAAAAGAAAATTGAAATGTATCGTCATCTTCCACGTTTTCGAACGATACACCTGTTTCAATTAACGTTGTCGGCAAATAGGCTCACGTGTCAAGTCTATACGCGACTAATTAACAATTAGACCTCGAGGCCGAATGGACTACGAGTCAATAGCCCATGAGGCCGTAGGCCGAATGGGCTATTCAAACTCGTAGCCCATGAGGCCGAGAGGTCTAATTGTTTTAGTATTCACCAACGTATTGGCCCAAAGGTGACTGAGACTAAACAAAACAAAGAGAGAAAAATGTTTTATTGATATTATTACTCGCGCTTCCTCTCAACTCGGGCTATTGGTTTAGGGAGCCTATCAGAATGCAGGGTTTGTAATAGCCCTTATGTTGGTGAATACTAAAATGGAGTATGGGTAGGAATTACTAAAAGCTATGAAACCAAATAAATATCAACTCGACGATTCTCAACCACCTAGTGTTGAGGTTATACAACAAAGTCCTTTATTCATTTATGCTTAAAATAAAGACCAAAGCCAAAAAGAGAGTAAATTTTACAACTACCCATACTTCTTTGCGGTCTAGTCGCTAGGCTTGAAGCCCGACAACATTTTTTGGACGAAAAAGTAGCAAATGTAATTTATATCTCAGGCAAAGAACGACAAATTTTATGTTTTTAACTGACATGTTTCGGCACTACGACTGTCACTTCAGAGTGAAATTACAAAGACCAAATCGCGAAATTAAAAAGACCAAATCACGAATCACGGACAACTATTTCATGATTTCCTGGGGGGAAAAAGAAGAGAAAAAAAAAAGAAAGAAAGAAAGAAAAAGAAAGGAAGAAACGATTATTAAAAACCTCTTTAACTTTGCTCACTTTACTCTGTTTACACCGTCATTGCGTTTCGCGAGTGCTTTGGAAGTCAATAAAACAGCGGCAAGTGATAACATCTGCGCATGTTTTCAACTTCTATTGTCTATGACAAATGGATAATTTTGAAAGGATAATTCCTAGCTGTTCATACTTCTGCACTCGAATGTAATGCTCCGAAAAACTTTGGGGAGACTATATACGACTCTATTTATGAGAGAGGTAGCCCTAAGCCAGGTTAAAACCGTAATTGAAGCCACTTCCGTCCAGCGGCTCGCGCATACCGCCATGTTATATCACTTGCTGTTCTACCATAAAACCAAAAATCGAGGGATTCAGACACCTTAATTGGATCACCTTTTCACTTTCTTTAGTCTGGAGACAAATCAGTAAATCCAATGATTCACAAGAAACAGGACAACAAAATCACAAATCTCGAAAAACTACTTCGGCATTGCCCAACTCACGTAAAGACGGTTTTTGCATGACTCACGAAAAATGATTTTTTCCATTCTCGAATCACGAAATTGAAAATGCTTGATCATGCGTCACGCAATAATCCCTGTATGTCCCCGTTTTTCCAAGGTGACACCGCGAACCTTTAGCCCTTTAATAAGACCTTACACCTTTAAGACCTTTCCTGGCGTCTGCTTAAGTTTGTTTATTTCACGGAATATTGGCTAATGATTAATTCTCAATATTGTTCCCGACAAAAAGACGGTTAACCATCAAATAGTCATTAAAATACACTCTGTATTAGACACTACAAGCAGGTTTTGACCATCTTTGGTCATGAGGAACCATTTCCTGAAGCAAATAGTTGTCTTTAGACAAAACCAACGAAAGTCACTTCCAACTGTTCCAAGCGGACAAAAGAAATAACCAAATGCGTAATACGTGCCCGCGTACGTACGCTTAATAGAGGTGATCACGGAATAGAGCGAGAGGCTCGATTTATAGTAAATATAATGAAGGAAATTTCGGGACCTAGGCTAGTGTCCGCTATGTAGGGTGTCCGCTAATGAGGGACTCGCTTAATAGAGGTATACCACTGTACGTAGTAAAAATCGTCCGATCTGCCTGTCTACTGATAGCATGACTGCATTTACAAGCTGTAGGCATCTGCCAGGAAATACCGTGACGCTAGACAAAGATGGGAATATTCAGAACTATCTTGAAAGCCATTGAGCACGTACGGGAATGTTATTTAATTCGTCCTCGGAAACGCTCAATTATACCATCTAGGACTCGCCCTTCTCATTTATAGCCACTCAGATTTCTCGGTTTCTGAAAAGTAATTACTGACATTCAATGCTACGATCGTCACACAAAGTCGAGTGATTTCGGTATGTTGTTCGTGACCTGCATTCGTAACAATTTCGCTCTGAATTTCTCGGCCATCAACAGATTCCCTAACAAAATAATATCTATGTCTCTAAACGAATTAACACAACTGGAGTTCAAATACGTGATAACTTTACTTAGAAATATCCTAAATATTTGCTATCAAAAATAACAGTTATCTATACAATTTGAGTAAATTTCAAAGCCTAAGTTGAGATTAATGTCCTGGATGGTTAGTCAGACAAAAATACCTAAAATTATACACATTTTGGGTAACAGTTATTATATTGGGGATTAAAGATGAGCTACCGTGACAAAAGTCCGAGGTGTTATTTTTGATATCCATATTCACTGATAATTGTGATCTTGGAATTAATTCCGAATCAATAATTTCATTAAAAATCAAGGGAGAGTAATATATAAAAATTATGACTACAACGAACAATTACTCGAGAGAATAGTAAAGAAATTTAAACTATTTCACAAATGTTTATAATATCATACGAAATAACCTTCATTGGCGATTCAAATCGCTTGGTTTGTGTTCATCTCAGTCATCAAATATGTCCATGTCGTCGATCTCTTGTATTTCTTTACGTTGGTCTTCAGCAAGATCGTTGTAGTGACAAATCTCCGTCTGTATTTGGTCCATTATTCGCTCTAACTTTTGAATTTCTCTCTCCGCGGTGTCATAGCGTTGGACAAATTGTTTAACTTGTTCTTCTAAAAATTTAACCTTCTCTTCATTTTCTTCTTCGCGTTCAAATTTCTCCTCCTCGTTTTCCTCGAGAAGCTTGACTTGTTCAGCTCCCTTTTCAAGTTGTTCGGTAAGTTCTTCGATTCGATCCTCAAAACTGTCTCCCTTTTTTATGGCTTTGTTAAGATCTAACTGTAAAACGACCTCTCTTCTTTGTGCCTCTGTAAGTCTGTCGCAGCACTCTTTCTCCTTGTTTTCTTCGTCTTTTAACTTACACTCCAAATCTTGGATCTTCTCGTCTCCCTCCAGCTCATAATCTTCCAGTCCTCGGCGAACTTCTTCGTGAGTGCTTGTCTTAGTTCTTTCACTGTCTAACCTATCTTCTGCCTCTTCAAGCCTCGCTACGGTTTTGCCTAGCTCTTGTTCCAATAAAGTGATTCTACGTCGCATGGATTCCGCTTCGTTGAGGTTTGCTTCTTCACGAGCTTCAGCATCCTTCAATAGGTTCTTAGCTTCAGTTTCTCTTTCTTCGGAAACATCAATAGCATCTTTGAGTTTGGCCAACCTTTCTTTGATGGTTGAAAGCGCAGCCATTTTGTCTAAGAATCAGTAATTCAACTGTTCTACTTAGTTGTTGCAAGTCAACTCTTCTGAGTCACAAATGTGTGGACGCTCAGCCAAGAGGAGGGAGTGACAAGTCGACCGAAACAGCGGGGCTCGACATAAAATGCAAATGTACTTGCTTAATTATAAACCCAGCCAAGACTTCAACAAATAGCTTATCATTTGTAGCTGTCAAATCAAGCTCTTGCTTTTCTTGCGATTGGCTAGTCTTATTTACCTTGGGGACCAAGTAGTCAATAAATAAACACACAATAGACACCTTAAATGATGTCAAGAATAAGAAATTACAAACAACGGCTCAGATGGCTTGAATTCATCATGCATGATGTCAAATTGTTCAGCTCCCGCAACGTCCCGTAATTTGTTCCATAAAAAGACATAATACACAACATCACACAATAAGCAGCCTATTTTTCCGTTCTTCTGAGTGTTTTGAATGCCCGCTTTCCTCTGTAGGACATAATATTTTGAATTCTTGGCATTATTATGCATATTCATAAATTTGGTTTCGGTTTAGGCGTACATGAATTTACTAATACTCAGTTGCACTTTTCCGGCGAGTCGAGAACCTTGTGGGTGATTACATCACAAGGTGAAGTTTTCATCACTTCCTATGATATCATTGATGACATTAGAACAAAACAAAATCACGTCCATGGACAAAAATTCGATTCTTAGTACTCTCATGCTATGCTTTATGAATTATTTTTCGATGTTGATTTGTTATAAAGACAAACACTTGATTGCCTTGCCCCAAAGTCGAGTTCAAGTCGATTCCTGCTGGGAATTTGAAGCTGACATAGCTGTCAACTTCGTGTCAATAAATCTAATTCCACTCTTGCGACACCAGCTCTGATACTGATCTAATCACACAGTTTTTCCAAGACAATACGTAAACTTTGCCATCGTGAATCTGATAGCGTTTATGCGCATATTTGTATTGAATTATCTTACAACATAAACACTGGAAGACAATGCAAAGCCAGCCGTTTTTCAATGAAGAAATAAACAATAATTTTTGCTTGATTCGTAGATGACTAGAAGCTTGTTGAAAGTCTCACTAATAAGATGGAATATGAACAAATAGCAGGAACGATCACCTAGAGAGCATAGATAAACATCAAATTTACACAATATAACGAATTCATCAGTTACGGTGCCTGTCATGCAAGCGTTGACTAAAAACTGGTGTCACGCGTGGTGTAACGGCCAGTGAATTGGAACAGGACGCGACACTGACCATTTCGATAAGCCGGCGATACACACTGCATTTTTTTCTCGCGCTTGCAATGCAGTTTTAGGGATTTTGTTGCGAGAACGAAATTGCCGAGTGCCGATCTAGTAACGAGGTATATGGGATCAGGGATCAGCGTTATTTTGGGGCTCAGGGATCACATGAGCGTTATTTTTTGGTCTCAGGGATCAGATTTTTAGCCTTGGAATCGGGATCACCATTTTTCAGGGATCACTTTTTACGGGATCAGTGATCAAAATTGTCCTTATTTTGGGGATAAAGGATCAGGTTTTTAGCCCTGGGATCGGGATCACAAAAAATTTGTTGCAGAAAGTTCAAAAGTTTGAACTTTTCTCTGCAACATGACACGCTCGTACTGAATGTTGCAGAGTGATGACAGACGCTGCAATTTTTCTCTGCAACAAAATCTAAAATTGCATTGCCAGCGCGAGAAAAAATTGCAGCGTGCATCGCCGGCTTAGTGGGCACCGGAACGAGTTTGAAATTCGTCGAATACGAATACAGTACCGAGCAGCAGCACTGAGAAAACGACCAGGGGCGTGCCCAGGAGTTTTGTAGGCGTGGGGGGGAAGGGGGGGGGGGGGGGGGGAAGGGAGGTTGTTTGATTTCATGCCAACGACGAAAATCAGTAATTATTTTTGCAAAAAGCACAATGAGTCATAACAAAAAGGTTTTGCTTCATAGAGACACGGAAGACAGTATCGGTAAATGTGATTACTTATTCATTTATTCAGCGATTACAATCTCATTTGTAAAATGAACCCTCCCCTGGGCACGCCCCTGCCTGGGCACGCCCCTGAGGAGGAGGAGAAGCAGCAGCAGCAGCAGCAGCAGCAGCAGCACAGGGAGGTTCCAAGAATTCTTCAGAACATTTACCCAAACGTTTCAAGAAGTTTATTCAGTCAAGAAATGAGAGCCTGTAGCTATGCTGGAATCAGATATGATCGTGTCGATAGAGTCTACTAACTTTAAATAGAAAAAGTAAAATGTTAACTAAAAATGTTCAATTATCAGTTAAGAAAGTTAACTACTAATTTTTAGGCCAAATGTCAGTTAACTATTAAACCCCATTGACACCTTCTTTCTAAGTCCCCCGGATGAAGTGGAAAAATAAAAAAATGGAATGGGAATCGTTATTTAGACACATCTTTTAACCTCTCATAAAAACATGAAAAATGCAAGTCACGTGACAACACAAGTTGAAAAAGGCAGCTTTCGATTCTTAAAATTCTTAAAAAGCGGTTCTACAACAACTTTTGACAAATGCCAAATTGACAAAGGAACACGTATGCACCTAAAGATACTGAAGGTGATTTTGAGAAAAAGTTAGGTGACCCGCTTCCTCGATCAGGACCCTCTGAAAATTACTAGCAACAAGAAGTCAGATGTTCTCCCTTGCCAATTCAATTTTGTTAGCGAGAAAAGACAAATAAAAACCTTGGAAACGTTACTTTGTCACAAACGTGCCAAAACTATATCCATTCCCAGGAATCATTGGATCGATAAGGTTTCTGATCGATAGTCATATACTGACGGGCTTCCTGTTTCTTGTCAGCGGTTTTGTTTAAAGGAATATGCGCCATTGTGAAATTTGCAAAAAAATTGCGTTACCAAAATTAAACTGCAAAGTTGGTTGAGTTTCAAGCGTAATTCCTAATCCGATCCTTGGAGTTTTTACTCCCAATTAAAGCATGCTTTCTATCCGTCATATGACACGTTGTTCTGGATACAGCTGGCGTGGTATCGGACAAAATCTAACAAGAAATACAAACCATGTTACAAGGAGAACGTTTCAGACAGAGGCAAAAAGTGGTTGGAGAACTTGGGATGCAGTGGAAAAAGCACCGGGAATCACTGGTAAGACTTATTCTGAGCTGCAATGACTGGAAGTTATATTATCGTTTATTTATATGTATTTATTAAACTTGTATTACCGTTTATTCCGTGCAATGACACAGCGTTTTTGACTTTGCTCGATGACTGTATTACATAATCATAATGCATCAGTGCAGTGAATAAACTGTTCTTTGTGGCCTATGACAGATTATTTCACTTAAGATCCCTATTATGGTCTCGTCTGTACTAATTAAAAAAAGTTATAATAAATATTCAGTTTTACCAAAATATGCATGATTGGTACCCCTATTTGCCAAAACATTAATGGCAAATTCACTTATACTTACTTGAGTTTTTGTCAATTTAGCTGAAACAGTCGGCCGTGCAGTAGTTGGTGGTGCAGCTCTCACAGGCGTTGGAGTTCTGTGTTACTATGGCTTGGGCCTATCAAGTAACATTGGTGCTGTTGACCGCTCATTCATGTGGCCGCAAGTTGTCAGAGATCGTATTAGGTCGACATATGGATATTTCGCAGGGAGTTTGGCAATAACTGCTGGGTCAGCCTATGCAATTAGTAGAAGCAGAGCTGTTCATACGATGATGAGATCAAGTCCACTGCTTGTAAGTAGGACTGTTCCTGTTGAGAGTTGTCCCTGTTTTAAATACTAGGGCCTAGTTGTTCAAAAGTCAGGGTTAATGCCAATGGTTTTGTTTAGATTTAACCCTGAATTAGTGCTAAACTACTTTCAAACAACTCAGTCCAGCATATAGAAAATGTATTTAGATTCTTGCTTTGAAACTTATGCTTGTATGGCTCATCCAGAATATTCTCACTCCATTTACAGCCCTGACCAGATAAGCTTCACTACTTATAAATATGTCCTCAATAAAACCCTTACAAAATGTGTATAAGCCCAGAGCTTGTAGCAGTTTACACAGTTTACAGTTAACAAATAGAACAGTTTTTTCATGCTCCATTTGGTAATACAGCACACAGGAAGTGATGAGAGCACAAAAGAAGTGTAAGAAGAGCACGAGCCGTACTTCACACTTCTTGAGTGCTGTTGGCACTTCCTAAGTGCTGTATTATGAACGGAGCACAGAAAAATATGTTCTATTTGTTTTATTATACGTTTTGAAGTAAATATTCAAGGGAAAAAGTTCAATTTTATCCATACAAAAATTCAAAAGGTGCCACGCACAGTCGAGCTCGTGCTGCTGACATCAGAACTGTGCTCCATTCTCTGATAAAGCACAGCTTTCAGCCAATCAGAGGGTGCGTATCGACAAGGGTATATAATAGTTAGTTTTATCAACGTCATTGTTTGTGCAATCCCATATATGGGAGGGTTAGTGAGTGCTAACCATTGAAGGGTGTTAGCATTGAAAGTAAGAAAAAAGGAGAAATCTAGAAAGTAATTTAGTGCACATATATTTTTGTTACAAACAGGTTGTAGGTGGTGGCATGGTAGCTATGATAGCATCGTCAGTGATCTGTATGAGTCTTCCTTATGCTCCAGGACTCAATGCTAAACATCTTGCATGGGCCGGTAAGACTAAATCAAAAACTGTGTTGTTTGTAATTTTTTCTCTCATAAAAGACATATTTTTTTGTCAGTCAAATAATTGTAATTAAGGAATATAAAACGCGCGCGCATGTCTCTGTACTGTGATATAAACACGATGGAAGATGTAGAGCAAGAGGAAAGCAAGCTTAGGAACACGAGGCGTAGCCGAGTGTTTCTCTTGCTTTTCAAGTGCTCTACATCTTCCAGAGTGTTTATATCACAGTACAGAGACATAAGCGATCGTTTTATATTGCTTTTTAAAATATTTTTTTGACGTTTTTTGTGCATGCCATGTCTCTGTCCTCTGATATGAACATGGTAGCCAGCCAATCAGCATGCGCATTATATCTCAAATATTTTATAATAATAGATAATCTTAACTTCTGAGTGCCTTAAAGGGTATACCAGCACAAAGGGATCAAAACCCTTTGTATGTAGTGGCCTTTTGCCATGTCTAAGTAAGTGGCTACTTCAAATTTGGGTCTATTTTCTTTAAAATTCTTCAAAATTTATGCTTTATTAGTATGTACTTATTATAATCATATTATAACAGTATTGTACTCTTGATTACAGGTCATAGTGCACTAGTAGGTGCTATTATTGCACCCATGGTATTAATTGGTGGTCCTTTAGTCCTCCGTGCTGCAGTAGTAACAGGTGGGGTAGTTGGTGCTTTATCACTGACAGCAGCTTGTGCCCCTGACGGCAAGTTTTTAACATGGGGTGGTCCCTTGGCTCTTGCCCTTGGTGGTGTGTTTATGGCATCTCTTGGTGAGTAATCTCTTTCTTTTTTTCCATGTTTTTTGTGCAATTCAGTTTATACTGCCACATAGCTTTATAAAACTGTCTGTCTGTCTGTTCATCCTTCTGTCTGCCTGTCTTTTTGTCTGTCTGTCTGTCCTGTCATGGTTTCTTTCCCATCAATATCTTCTACACATTTTAATTTTTTTCCATTTTCTATTTCTTTAACTAAATTCGTTTTTCCCCTTTCATTTCATTTCCCAAGGTACACTTTTCCTACCTGCCACATCAGCAGTTGGTGCTGGCCTACAAGCTGTTACCACCTATGGTGGTCTGGTTGTGTTTGGTGGGTTCTTATTATATGACACTCAAAAAATCATCCGGGCTGCCGAAACACATCCAACACATGGAGTGAGGCCTTATGATCCAATAAATGCGTAAGTACCTTAATTATACAACTCTAAGTTGCTATGACAACTGGTAACTAAGGTGACAAGCTGCTGAAATCTTAGTTTGACTCCAACAATGATTTATAGTTAACTTGCAGACAAGCAATCAGACTATAGCCAGATTTCATCACCATCATTATCATCATCATCATCATCATTATCATCATCATCATCATCATCATCATCGTCGTCAGCTGACTTCTGAGATACACTTTACCACATACAAAGGAATCAACACCAGGCTACATGCATAAAGCTCAGTCATTTGTAACAAAATAAAAGTTTTATGAGCTTTATATATGTTGCCTTGTTCTAATTCCTTTGTAATTCACAGGTGAAATAACATAGATATTATGTTATGTTCTTTCAGATCCATTGGTATTTACATGGATACAATTAATATCTTTATCAGAATCATGGTAATCATGATGTCATCAAATAACAGAAGAAGAAAATGAACATTTCCAACAACTTTGAATAGTCTTTAACAGTCAAAACAAAACAAATTTTGAGCAGTCAAAATCCTGTTAGTCTGCCCTGTTTCTCTTTCTCGCTCTCCCTTGTTCCATTTACCAATATTTCTGTCTTTGATTCTTCAAATGAGGGAACTAACTATTGCTTGCTATAAAACGTTTCACTTAAACTTTGAGCGCTCGCTATCGCTGCTGTCCTTCCCACCAAACAAGGATAAATTAAGCACAAAAAAGAAGAAAGGAGAAGAAAAAAATAAGAAAAGAAAAAGAAAATGTGATATCTAATAAAAAACGCTAGTGCAAGCCAGTAAAGTCCTGTTGTAAGTGGTCGCATCCTTAAGTTTTCAAGTTCTTGTAAGCAACCACGTAAAATGTCGACAGGTTTGTATTGCACAATAAATGTTTCAACTCTTTGCTGAGAATGGTGCATAATCTACTAAGTGTTACCGAAATGTTTACGCTAATTGAGCTCAGCTCACGACTGACTAAAGCTTTTGCATGAAAACAAAATTGAATGAATGAACAAAGAGTAAATATTTAAATGTCAATTAAATTTCGATCCAAACTCCAAAGTTGAAGGTAGATTAACATCTCGTCTACCAAAGCCTCCTGGTAACAGGTCAAAATATTAACAAGATGTATTTTTAGAGGCTACAACTGTGTGCCACTATGCTCATTTTTGCACTTTTCTTTGTAGATTGTAAATTTCCCTCGTTACCGAGCTTGCCGCATTGTCGAGTCAGTGGAGCGCAGTTATTGAATTTGTTTATCGTTTTGTCCATTGATTCTGCCCAATGAGAGTTATGATATACACCTATTTCAATAAATATGGTATCAAGCCTACGCGACTCACCCGAAAGGGAGTATGGGAAGAAATCACAAGTTATAAAACCACAAAAATCCCACACGATTATATTACTCAAATTCAGCTTGCTCTGACCTTGTACACTAAAGAACTTCACTTACTGATGCTAAAGTCAATACCAAAGCGGAAAAGAAAGTGAAGTTTTGCTACTACCCATACTCCTTTTCGGTCTAGTCGCGGGGACTTGAGAGTTCTCATACAACAACCGTTTTTGAAATAGATGTATTTCAGTAACCTCTCAAACGTCGCATATTTCAGATGTTCAGCATACACTTCGAGCCTTCATCTGAAGGATTATGTCAATGGCATCACTTTAAAGTTTTGCTTTTAATTTAATTCACAATATTAAAATGTTATCTCAAGTATATTCCGCACTTGGACGAAGTTTGTTTTTGTTTCTCGATGCTGGACGAATCCCCATGTGCTTTTGTCCCACTACGTTCTTCCTGGGGAAATTAGGAAATAAGCATATTTTGGCGGGAAATGGACCTTGAAACTTAACCTTTCCATTGACTGCCCCCCCCCCTTTTGCTCGGGCCTCGCTACTCCCCTGACACTTCGTTGGTTCCTTTACACATGTTTACATTTATCATTCTTAGTCTTTGTATTCGAGTTCAGGATAGTCTGACCTTGATATATCAAGTTAAGTCTTCTGGTGGTAGTATTCTATTTGTATTGCCATAGCGACGGTAAGCAAACAATAAACTACACACTACGGCAAAGAAATTGAGGCACAAGTCAAAGATTTTTCCGAGTCGTTATTTTTGAATAAATTACAAACAATTCAAGAAATGAAATTATATTTATTGATTAGCTTATTAAAACAAGCTAAAACTACCCTAGTTTAAACACAATGACTTTCCTATCCTAGTTTAATCACATTGATTTTCCTGTCAGTAGATAAACTGAGGTCAAGGTTTTGTTTTTTGTCAGTTTCAGTGTAATTGGTGTTACCATGGCAACGATATAAAAATAAGGCTGAAATATAACTCTTTATTTGAAAAAATTCCAGACACCCAAATACTATGTAACAAAGTGTATACCAAGGTAAAGTAGATAACATAGAATTAAAACTCTTTGATTGAAGTGATTTGGAATAAAGGACCGAAAATTGGCAAATTCACATTATTTATGTTTTCGCGATTTATTCGAAAACGGCTTGGTAAAATTTTTGGGATTTAGCCTTAATTTCTTTGTTTTAGTATGTAGTTTACTGCCCAAATAGTCCCTTGTCTAGAGCTGCTCGAGTTCGAAAGATATTTTAGAAAAATTGATTTCAACCATCTTTGTTTACCGTCGCTATGGCAACACATACAAGTGAAATAGACAAAAATAAAAACTTTGATTTAAGTCCAATAACTCGTGTAAAACTGTTTTGGTTGGTCAAGAGTAAGTTGCTCAATTCATTGAATGAAAAACGGAAGCATTGTCAATAAAAAACTATATCGAGCCACCTTATAGTCTACTCCTCTTCAACTTTCCGCTGTCATCACTGACAAGATTTATTTGGTCTGCTTTGGTTTTAAATGATTTTTAAGTTAGTTCAATATCTTCGGATTTCATGAGCCATCGCTTTTCTCTTTTGTGAATTAGTTTTTCATTGCAGTACTAAGAAAGTTCTCTATATTGCTTGTAGTAGCCCATGGTTTTTCAATATCACTCCTCGTTTCTAGGAGGAATGGTTAGGCCTAATCGGGCTCTAAAATAAGCGATTTTAGGGCTCGGAGTAGGCCTGATGGTTTCTTTAGATGCATGTTGGATGGATTTTGAATTAAATTCCTTCACTTGTTGAACCAATAGTGGGTACAAATCACGTTCCGTAAGATGGTCCAACTTCTTGCGTGCTGGAATTTTTCGACGTTTCCAATGCGGCCATTCTCTTTTGTTTTGCTCTCTGCGTTATTTTTCTCAGGTACTCCACATCAACGACTTTCGGTCCCCCTTCTTCCCATGCTATGATGACCTTGCCATGATATGAACAGATAGTTTGCCCGCTTTCTAAAACGTCAACAGATTGACCAGTACTTTCGTCTTCTCTTCGTTTCGTAAGTTTTTTGATGAAATAGGACGCCATATTCGAACAGTACGGTACCAGCTTGACTATTCCATTCCGTGATCCAGAAAGGTTATGACGATCGATTGGCGCAGTGTAGACGTAGGCGAATTCATTTTTCGCCGCGCCCTCAAATCTTATTTTTATAGCCTGATCGCAAATATCTCGCAAGCGAGCGTGGCGAGTCCCTTTTTTATTTATTTCATAATTCACTTTATTATATAAACAACAGTGTGATAGAGATATTTTGGCCCATTGGAAACTAAATTCTGAACACACGATAATTTTTTTAAATTTCCAGCTAATAACAGGCAAAAATTATCGAAAATACGCACATCTCTGGCTAGACTTTTGATTTTGCCGCACATCAATCATTTGTATTTATATGGCAACCAAGCTTTAGCTCCGCCCTCCTGCCAAGTTCTTCTCTGTATTTTCATTATGAGAACATGCATTATATCGCAACATCTGTTTATTGTTATGATGAAGAATATCATTCACTCTGTCGAATTCTCCGTGCATGAATTTTGTCGTGGCACTAGTTACTAGCTAAACGAACGAAGAATTTCAATAGCTTTATTCATCCATCAGGGTCCCCTACACCTATTGCGTGAAACGTGAATGGCTGATTTATTTTGACGTGAAACGTGATTTAAGGTCTAAAATCTTTTTACGTCCACGTGAAAGCAACTTTTGATATTTTTTTGTGAACGTGAAAGAGATTTTTTAATTATCCGTGACGCGTGAAAAGACCAAATATTTTTGCGTGATTTCTTTAACATTTATAATGAAAAATTATGATGCGTAGAATTCGGTTCTCCCCTTTACTGATTTTCTAACGAACCTGTTACGTGTTGCCGATAACGACTGTAAGAATTTACGTTGACCACATCGACTCGTACGGAAACTCGTATCGTTTAAGTATCGAAAATTCGCTAATTAAGGTAGTTCCGGACACTTGCTACTGCGCATCTCCCGCGCGCATTCGAGCGCGCGCACTTTTCAATCTCGTACCCAGAGCCTGCGTTCCTCTTGGTCAGCGACCGAGAAACGAGAGGCTCTGGCCAATACAGTTATTTGGAGCACTCTGATTGGTTGACAGAACAATAGAAGGAGCGTTTGAATTTTACATTCTTCGCATATTTTGAGAATCGAGATTTCCCGGAATTATCCTAAATTGTTACTTCCAGATCGATTTTGGATAAGTAAAATTGTTCAGGGTAGCCTGAACCATTGTCAGAATATAAAAAGATTGTCAGACTACTTCATGTCGAGAGGATGTGAGCAAGCGATAAGATTTAGTGCAGTTTTAATAGGAGATTTGTGGCCCGTTGGTCGTTGAAGGTCGTGCTTCGAAGAGGGCCGTTGGACTATCGATTCAAATCCACTTGACAGGCTTCAAAACATGAAAAAAATCACACAAATGACTCAGATAAATATCATTCTTTACCTCTGAGTATATTTCTAAATACGGTGCATAAAAATAAGCTCTCGATCAGCAATTTTCTGTCACAGATTGAGCTTGACATGCGCAGTTAAGCCAAGTCCGCAAATAGCGGACTAAAAATTTGTGTTGGCCAGAGCCTCTCGTTTCTCGGTCGCTGACCAAGAGGAACGCAGGCTCTGGGTACGAGATTGGCGCACTTTTATTAGAGAGCATTGGTATTACCGTGGGGAGTCTGGACACTAGTAAGCGAACGATTGAAAGTGAAGAAACTCTAACTTTAGTGGAGAAAAATAGCATTTTGTCATCAAAATACCGGAAAAATTTTAACTATGAAATCTTGTGTACTGCATAATGTAGGTATTCAGCCTCGAATTTTTAAATTTGATTAATATTATTTATCGAAAAAGCCGGTGAGAAAATTGCTAAAATGGTGACATTTGGAGTTCGTTTTCAGGGTATTTTTCTCTTTTCTGCTTCTCTAACTCTTGAAATAATACGGTGACCCCCTGTTTTATTCTTTTCATTTGAAGCTAGATATCGTATTCTTTCGATTTAGTGCGGAAAAAAAAAATTTCATAGTTGAAATTGTCATGAATTTTCAACATTTTTACAACTACACACAAATATAACTCCCCGAATTGCAAGCAATTTCGCTTCTAGAATTTAATTTTCACGTCACTTTCAAAAGATTGGATGGATTTTTTATCAAGGTATGTCTCCTAGATTCAACAACTACCGTTTAATGCAGTTTTCTGTTTTTCTTTGTTAAATCCAATCGAGTAATTCGAATTTATTGACGGAATCAGATTTTCGGCAAAAACGCGCGGAAAACTGAAAAATACCTCCTTTTTGACGCCTTATATCTCCATAACTAATACGGGGACCCCCTTCTTTTTTTTCATTATTTGAATACCCTAACAATAAACTTCAAATGACAGAATTTAAAAAAAAATTCATTGAAGATTTGGGAAGATCCGGTACTACCTTAAATGTCGCTAAATGATATTCGCTGTCGCTGAAAATCAATTCGTTGTCGTTCACTGAAAATCACTCGAATTCATAGAAAATTTTAGTTGTGTGGAAATTAAAAATCTTTTCTCGGGGAGGGAGGGGGGCACTTCTATAAAACTACAGTAAATTTATCCAGGCGTCATCCATATAGAAATTTTCAAGTTCCAGTATTGCGCATGCTCGTGATCTTGCGCGCGCATTCTCGTACCCAGACCCTGCATCTCGGATCGCTCGCGTGCTTACAACTACATGGATCCACCTTAATATACTCACAATATGGAAAGGACGATCTTTACAAACAGAATCCATCGCCGGAAAATACGAGCGGACATGCGCATTTGTAACGATACACTTAGAAAAAAATCGACACATTTATTTTCTCAAATTAACAGGAAATATATGGGACTAGAACTTTTATTCCTAGATAGCATTTAACAAATGGACGATGGTTTTGAGTTGTCTGTCCTCTTATTGACACACTCTAATCAACCAATCAGATCGCGAGATTAGTATCAAGTGTTGTAAAAAGTAACATCGTATAGTTAACCGCCGCCCGGTTGGCTCAGTGGGTTGAGCGTCGGTCTCTCGTGCGGGAGGCCGGGGTTCGAATCCCGGCCGGACCAACACTCAGGGTCTTTATATAATTGAGGAGAAGGTGCTGCCTTTGTAGTTACATCTGCAAATGGTTAGACCTTCACGTCTTCTCGGATAAGGACGTTAAACCGTAGGCCCCGTCTGCTTTCACTCTAACCCTGCTTGTATAGTGGACGTAAAAGATCCTGTTGTACTGTTCGCAAAGAGTATAGGGGATTGTCGCTTGGTGCAACAGTCTGTCCTTACAAAAATATACTATGAACAAACACTAAGCGCATTTGATTATATACATCTCAAGTATATTAAGGCTTGGGTTGTTTGCCAATTAGCCAGAATTTTGTTTCTTAAATAATTCTCTTGCTTTTAGAGATATTGCATCAATATTTTTATGGGAGCTGTAGATAAAAAAATGTGACAGATTGAGACCAAGTATTTTGCATTTTCTTGGTCACGTGACTTTAAGGCAGGAAAAACGGTTTTTTGAAAATGGGGAGTACAAAGCCTCATTAAATGAAGCTGAAATTCACATCGTATAACAGTGTAGGTGTTGTAACGAAATGAAATGAAATTTTTCCATTTATATAGCCCAAAGATCTATATCTCAAGTATGGTAACTTAGATATTCGGTTACAGAACTGGGACAGCATAAATATTTATAGAGACCCAAACGATATGTGGATTGCTTGGAAGGATATTTTCTTTAGTGTTGTAGACAAGCACGCCCCAGTCCGTACAAGGCGGACTCGTGCCTGTAGATCACCTTGGATTACGCCACATTTAAAGAAGCGTATGCACGAGAGAGATATCCTAAAGCAAAAGGCATGTCACACAAATGATCCAAAAGATTGGTCTCTATTTAGAAAATGTCGCAATTCTGTAAATAATGAAGTCAAATGTACCAAAGAAAAATATTACAAAAATGCCCTTCATGAATGTGAGGGAGATTTAAAGAAGACTTGGAATCTGATTAACAATATCACCTCTAGAAAACAGAAGGAATCCTATATAAAGGAAGTAAATCAAAACGGCATTTCCTCCAGTGATCCTGGGGAGATTTCGGAAGCTTTCAATGATCACTTTGCAAGTATTGGTCCAAAACTCGCCAGTAAGATTCAAAGTGATGGCAATGATCGTTCCCATTTAGACTACTTAAATAACTTAATTGGGTCCAAATATGTGAGTTTTGATCTGAAACCTACTACTTTCACGAAGGTATTCCTTTTGCTTTCAAGATTAAATATATCTAAAGCAACCGGCTTGGATAATATTTCCGCAAGACTTTTACGCGAATGTGCGGATTTGATCACTAATTCCCTCTGCTTGATTTTCAACCGTTCCATTCTCACTGGTGTTTTCCCCGACGAATGGAAGTGTGCTAAAGTTTTACCATTATTCAAGCAGGGTGAGCGTGCTGATGTAAATAACTATCGTCCTATTTCGATTATCCCTGTGGTTGCAAAAGTTTTCGAAAGAGTGATCTATGACCAGGTTTTCACTTTTTTAACAGAAAACGATTTGCTTTCCAACCGCCAATCGGGGTTCCGATGCTTACATTCAACAGTCACAGCATTACTCGAGGCTACGGACACTTGGGCATATAATATTGATCACGGTAATGTCAATGCTGTAGTCTTCTTAGACCTAAAAAAGGCATTTGATACTGTAGATCATGGCATTTTGCTTTCTAAATTAAAGGTATATGGAATATCGGGTCTCTCATCTAAATGGTTTGATTCTTATTTAAGTGGACGCACGCAAAGATGTTATGTAAACGGAAGGCTATCCGAAAATCGGTCATTATCTTGTGGCGTTCCACAAGGAACAATTTTGGGTCCCCTGTTATTCCTTCTTTATATAAACGATCTACCCAATTGTCTAACATATTCAAATCCTCGAATGTATGCTGATGACACTCACATAACTTTGGCAAATCCAAATATGCACACTATCGAAATTAATTTAAATCATGATCTTACTAATGTAAGTCAGTGGCTTATTGCAAATCGTTTAACTTTAAATATGTCCAAAACGGAATTTTTGTTGATTGGCTCTAGACAAAAACTAAGTACAATAGAGAATTCTCCATCCTTAGAAATTGATGGAGCTCCTATAAAACAAGTTTCTAATACAAAATCTCTAGGAGTTTTTATTGATGAAAATTTGTCATGGAATACACACATCGAAAAGGTGTCTAAAAGGATCGCCTCCGGTATTGGAGCCTTGAAGCGTATTAGGCCTTTTGTTCCTCGCACGACCCTCCAATCTGTATTTAATTCTCTAGTACAGCCTCATTTCAATTACTGTAGTGTCGTGTGGGGAAACTGCAATAAAACACTATCAAGCAAACTTCAAAAGCTACAAAATCGTGCGGCTAGGATCTTAACATTTTCCAGCTATGATGCTAACGCTGAAGAGTTATTTGAATTACTTGGTTGGAAAAAACTGGAACCTCAGCGTCAAATACAAAAAGCTGTTATGGTTTACAAGTCTTTAAATGGACTAGCTCCTGAATATCTTCGCTCAAAATTCGTTGATCGGAATGAGGTGACAGATTACAAATTGAGAAACACAGAGAGCAAACTTGCTATCCCACAGCCACGCACCAATTACCTTAAAAATAGCTTTAGCTATAGTGGTGCGGTTCTGTGGAATAGCTTACCAATTGAATTGCGGCAAGCTACAACTTTAAGTAAATTTCGCTCTGGCTGCAGCAGTTTCTTCACTTAATTAGATACTAGACACGGCACTCATGGAAATCAGAATTTTATTTTATTTTATTTTTTTTTTTCTTCTTCTTCTTCTTTTTTAATGATTGCAATTATTGACATAATTTTAATTTATTTATAAAATTAGATTAGGCTTATAGTTAGTTTTATACACATATGTATATATATATATATATGTATTATTTATTATTGTTACATACTCTGATGAGTTATTACCGTGTGTAAATAAAAGTTACTTACTTACTTACTTACTTACTAGATTGATTTCGTATGACTGTGAAAACGACACTGCACGGTACGGTTACGACAGGAATTTCGAGACAGGTCGTGCACAAACGTCGAAAGCATTCAATACATCTTCCAGTGTGTTTAAGGTGGCCCGTACCTATTGATTTGTTTGTCAAACATGAATAGCTTTAATCGCGTCTTTTTACATCAAAACCTTGTCCGATTTTTGAGAAATTTGCAGCCATTTGTCTACAAGCCTTGAAATTTGTACCGGCAATTATTTTTCTGCGAATTAGATCAAATAATTCGATATATCATCAGACGATTTTTAAAAGTAGCTTTTTGAGAAAAATTAGTCATAAATCCAAAATTCCAAGGTGAATTCTTTTTCCTATTTCGTTAATCCAGTATTAAGGCATAGAGGACTACATACACCATGTAAAATTTCAAAAACAGCGAGAACAGTATCTGTTATAAGAAAGACAAATACCTATTGTAACTTGTGAACAAAATGTGGAGACATGAGAAGCTAAACGCAAGCGTTATCCTCAAGCAAACTTGGGGAGTAATTTTTGTGACCACGAGGTGAACGTTGCGAATTTGTATTACCTCGACTTCTACAAATTCTGCCGAATTGTTTCCTGAAATTTTCTAGGTATGGGATAGAACAAGATGTTAACATACCTGTTGCCAAGTGTCGTTGTCTTTGCTGCACTAGGTATAATTCAGTAAGCTTTAAAAGTAAGCAACTACATGGAGTCGACGTTTGAGCTGCCAAGGTAAAACCCTCATGGTTTATTAATTTATTCAATTTAAAACAACACCTTACTATCTTCACGGGATCTAGGCTTTTGGGAACAAAGACAGTAGTCTGAATACAATTGCTTCTGCATGATTCTTAATCCCGTGTGTAATTTTGCAACAGATAGTAAGGTGTCATTTTTCTCGCTGTTTTTAAAATTTTGTTGAGATTTTGGCGGTGGTTTTGACTGCATAATTTTGCGTCGTAACAAGCAGCGCAAATTTGTATCGCAACTTCTAAGGATTAAATTGATGCGATGTATGTTGTATGAAGTCCTCTATGCCTTTATACTGGATTAATGAAATAGGAAAAAATTCACCTTGGAATTTTGGATTTATGACCAATTTTTCTCATAAAGACAGCAATTTTAAAAATCGTCTGATATCTCGAATTATTTGATCTAATTCGCAGAAAAATAATTACCGGTACAAATTTCAAGGCTTGTAGACAAATGGCTGCAAATTTCTCAAAAATCGGACAAGGTTTTAATGTAAAAAGACACGATTGAAATTCATGCCCAAAAACCAAATTAATAGGTACGGGCCACCTTAAATAGCACACATACACAAACAGTCCTTACATATAGGTTTTCTATTGAATACTTTCGACGTTTGTGCGCACGACATGTCTCGAAATTCCTGTCGTAACCGTACCGTGGAGTGTCGTTTTCACAGTCATACGAAATCAATCTAAGTTACTTGTTTTCCCGGCACTTGCGGGATTCCTGTCTTGACAAATAAACCCACTGTTTTTCTCACGATCTATATTAGGTATTAAAACTATTTTGACAACATGAGGTATTGCTTACATAGACGTACATATAGGCGACGTTTCGTGACGATTGGCAAAATAAAAGTAGCAAAAAACGGTGAAAAACGTGTTTTTTTGGCGCTTCAGTCAGGCGTTCCTCGCGAACAACATATTTTTGCTTATAAAATCCACAATTTTGAATTGAGCGAGAAACAAACCAAAGAACCTTGTAGCCACTGAGACAAGCTTTCCAGAGATATATGATTTGTCAAGAACAAACTAATTTAAAATTTTCCAAAATTTTTGCACTTTGCCAAAAACGATTTCTAGAGGATTTTGAAATTACCTCCCCTGGCTTTCCTCAAATAAGCAAATAATGGAAATTCTTTCTAGCCAAAGATTTAAAGCTTCTTCCAAAGTGTCTAAAACGCGTGGTTTAGATTTCAAAAGTACTTTAGAAATCAACGAAAAATGCCCAAAACTGAAGACGAATCTCCTGTGGGCTACCTGTGTAATGCTTAATATTTCAGATGGGGAAAAAGGCGTTGTAAATCAACCAAAATACAG
The DNA here is from genome assembly GCA_029948255.1 of Telmatactis stephensoni. Lineage (NCBI taxonomy): Eukaryota > Metazoa > Cnidaria > Anthozoa > Actiniaria > Isophelliidae > Telmatactis > Telmatactis stephensoni. The sequence goes on from JALIZF010001193.1 coordinate 27,501, forward strand.
CAACTAAAACGATTTCTTGCTCAACATGCAACACTTTTTATTGTGAAAGCGTTTTCCATTCAATGCACAGCGTTCTAATTTCTTCGAAATTTGAGTTGACTGACGGTTTTCTATGCTATATGGTCTGGAAGGACATAGCGGAAAAACAGCTAAGCGGTGGTTTCCATAATTTTTTCATAAACTGATGATGAAGTATGAAAAACAGTAACTGCTACATTTTTACTAGCTTGAATAAAAACTTTTTACAAAACCTTGTGACGTTACAGTAAAACTTCGTGGGGATATTTATCAAAACAATAATTTTTCTGCTGATCAAAATGTCACCTCTCCCAAAGTACATGGCATTATATCTCAGAAACGCGTGCATCCAATTTTGATATTATTTGATATTTTGTTCTTGGTGTCTAAAACGGCTTGTATGCAAAATATTGAGCCTTAAAAACCTATGGTGTCCTTATAAATGGAGGCTGTAAAACGTTTTTCCGCCCTGTCGTCTGGGAGTGCTTGGACAAAAACATCCTAAAAATTGGAAAAACTTACAACGTTACTTACTGAATAAAACCACTTTGATAGTGAAGAGTGTTGCATGGTGAGTGCAAAATCATTTTACGTGCCGCATTTTGGTTGTTTTACGACGCCTTTTCCCCATCTGAAATATTTAGCATTACACAGGCAGCCCAGAGGAGATTCGTCTTCAGTTTTGGGCATTTTTTGTTGATTTTTAAAGTACTTTTGAAATCCAAACCACGTGTTTTAGACACTTTGGAAGAAGCTTTAAATCTTTGGCTAGAAAGAATTTCCATTGTTTGCTTATTTGAGGAAAGCCAGGGGAGGTAATTTCAAAATCCTCTAGAAATCGTTTTTGTCGAAGTGCAAAAATTTTGGAAATTTTAAAATTTGTTTGTTCATAACAAATCGTATACCTCTTGAAAGCTTGTACCAAAGACTTTAAGGTTCTTTGGTTTGTTTCTCATTCAATTCAAAATCGGGGTTTTACAAGCAAAAATATGTTGTTCGCGAGGAACGCCTGACTGAAGCGCAAAAAAATCACGTTTTTGATCATTTTCTGCAGCTTTTATTTTGCCTATCGCCGCGAAACTTTAACTATGCTTCTCTCTATGTAAGACTTGTATTATGGTGTCAAAATAGTTTCACTATGTTAAATTAATGGTAAGAAATGCACGGGTTTGCTTTGTCTCTCCAAATGTGACCACAGGAATCCCGTAAGCTTCAAATTTTGAGTAAAGGTTCAAATTTGCTTTTTCCTGAATTTTCTCTTGAACTTTTAAAGAATCTTGACGTTTTATTTGGTGTTTTTACAGAGGTTATTGCGACCTTTCAGAAAAAATTGAATTTTTATTGAACACTGAGTTATGGGACATGGAAACCGTATTTAACTCAAATTCAAGTAATATCGAGCAAAACTCTGTAATGAGGTTACGATAACGATGGACACAATGAACAAGATCGCCAACATGATGACAAACCCTGGTTTAGACACAAAATGGATCCTTTGCTGAGCACGAGAAAATTTAGCAAAAACAACCTTCTTGGTTCAGTTGCAAACTCGTACCCAGTCGTCACTTTTTTTAATTCTACAAAGGAATTTGGGAAGGGATTGGGGCGCGCAAAGGCGCTATGCCTACCTTTCTTCCGTCCTTCCCCTGATGGAACGCGAGCTCGCTAAACCCTTCCCATCAATCACTTTGCGAATAAGAAGAAGCGACTGGGTACGAGTCTGGTTCAGTTGGTGTTTCGAGCCCTGGGTTCGGTTGATCGAAGGCGGGCTGACGTTATACCCAGAATTAAAACCAAAAGTTTTCTTTAGACTTAACCCTGGGTTTGCGCTAAACCCACCTAAGAGTAACCGGGCCCTGGTCCCAGTTGTGCACTAATCCAGGGATAAATCTAAAGAAAACCATTGGAATTAATCCCGAGTTAACGCTAACCCACGCTCTTCAGTATCTGTAGTCTTTATTGATGATCTGATTGGTAACGCTTATTCTCCATTTGTGTTGTTGTGTGACATATTGCATATGTTACGTCACGCAAGATAGTCGTGACAGGCTGGTTTTTCGTTGGTACTCATCCAGTAGTGGGGACTAGAGTAGATTTCGTATGACGGTGAAAACAGCACCGCCCGGTCACGACATGGTTACGGGAGGAATTTCGAATTTTTTATAGACAAACACGGCACTGACACGGTCACGACACGGTGCGGTCCGTTTCACACTCGTACGAAATCTACTCTATAAGCAACAACGACGTGGCTCTTCAAGACAGCATCGTCGTTAAGCCCCAAATGATGGGAGTCGTGCCAAGAACGCCGAACTTGAAGACAACATTCGAACGACGCGGGCATGAAAAAGGAACATGCTCTTGCCGGCCACGCCTTCGTTACTTGAAGGTCCTTAGTAACAAACGCGCCAATTATTAAATGAATTCATAAGAGTTGATCAAAATTAAGACATATAATGGGTTTCTTCCGTTATATGTTATAACACAAATCGACAAAAGTAAGTTTTCATTAGAATATGAAGCTCATTAAATCCATAAGGGTTCTTTAATTGCTGGGTTGCATGTGACGTCACGGCAGCCATCTTGGATGAATTTCAACAAAAGATTTCTCATTAGTGTCTGCTGCTTGTTCATCCAACATGGCTACCGCTTCGTTAAGAGATTAAGCATCACGTACACGAGAAACGGCAAACGGCAAAGAGGATCACGTGACCTGCTTTTTTCGCGTCTGACGTTGCTGTTTCAACGCGAGGATGGGTCATTTTGCGTTTGCCGTAAACGTGAAAAGTCGCTCTTTCGTTTGAGTACCAAATGCGCAACGTCAGGTGCGAAATTCGTAGGTCACGTGATCCTCTCTGCCGTTTGCCGTTTGCCGTGTACGTGATGTTTAATCTCTCTATTGTCTTTTGATTCCCGAAGGAATGGATGAAACCCAGCAATATGTAAAAGTCCTTGCAGGTCCATAAAGTCCTTGTAGGTCCATTAAGCCCTTGTAGGTACAAAATGTCTTTGTATGTCCACAAAGTTACTTGAAGTTCTTTAATATGTAAAAGGAATAGTAGGTCCGTTGTAGGTCCATAAATATCCTTGTTGGTCCATAAAGGTCCTTGTGGATCCATAAGATCTTTTTAGGTTCCTAAATGTCCTTGTAGGTCCACATAGGTCCTTGTAGGTCCATAAAGGTCCTTGTGGATCCATGAGATCTTTTTAGGTTCCTAAATGACCTTGTAGGTCCACATAGGTCCATAAAGGTCCTTGTGGATCCATAAGATCTTTTTAGGTTCCTAAATGTCCTTGTAGGTCCATAAAGGTCCATGTGGGTCTACAAGCTCCTTGTAGGTCTATATAGCTCCTTGTGGGTCCACAAGGTCCTCGTAGTTCAAGGTCCTTTCCGAACCAAATACTGTATATTTAGTATAATAGTAACATATCTATAAGACCGTTGTTCTGGACTCTACTCTTAACACAGGGATGTTGTTAACATCAGACTCTGGTGACTGATGGTTTGTCAATCTAAGAAAATAAGACAAAAGTATCAGTGACAAATTATGTTACAGGCAGGCAGGCAGGTAGACAGACAGACAGACAGACAGACAGACAGACAGACAGACATTAAGCTATGCGGAAGACAAAGACAAAGCCTACGTCCACACAAAACAGTTGATAAGTAGTCGAGTAACTTACCCAAATTTTGCGAATTCATTTCTAAATATAGTTTTAAAATAATGTCCATGTTTACTCCATAAAAGCTCTGCTAACACAAACACAATGGAAGATATGCCACCAGTCGCAAGCACCATGTACACACCAACCATGTTGTGGAGTTCTATTTGTTTACCGGTACCAATGGCTAGAAAACAAGAGGAATACACATTATCTAGTGGCTGTCAAACTACGGATTGCATTCTGTAAGCCAGTAATCAGCAGTAGCGGCAATGCATCTACTCTATCAGCACTCCCTCCCTCTCTTCTTTCCTTCCCTCCTCCCTCCCTTCCTTCCTCTCTCCCTCGCTCCCTTCTTTCCTTCCTTCCTCTTTCCCTCCCTCTCTCCCTCCTTTTCCTCCTTAAATTCCTTGTAGTTTCCTTTCTTTATACCTTCATTCATTCCGTTCCTTCCTTCTAGTCCTTCTCTTCTTTCTCCCTTTCTTCCTTTGTTCTTTCTTTGTTTTTTCTCTATATCCATCTATAGTTCTTTCTTTTTTCCGTTCTTTCTAAATTCTCGGCACTGTTTATTGATATGAAGACGACTACAGTAGAATTGAACCCCACTAACTCGAACTCCGAGGGGAAGCTAAACATTATTCGAGATAGCGGGGGTTCGAGATAACCGATAGAAATTGACTGAAAAAAAAAATGACTCAAGGTAAAAGGGTTTGTGTTCGAAATAGTGAGCTTTTTGACTTAAAGGGGTTCGAGTTAGCAGGGATCTAGTGTACATTATAGTCATCATTATATTGGCATCATGTACGCCCAATGGCACCTTACTTGATCTTGTTTGTTCCTTGGGACATTGACTTCGATTATCCCACCATTTTCTCCATAATGAGTCAAGCTCGCCATTTTCGTGCAGTTGGAGCACAGCGACAGAGATGTTACGGGCATAGGGATAATATTTAGGCATAGCAATTCCATAACTACTGGCTCCTAATAGACCACTGGCTGAAAAATGAAGGAAGAAAGCGGACAGTGAGCTCTTGATGTAGAAATCTTAGATTACTAAGGCAAAGTAGCCCCATGCCATACTGGTGGTTAACCAATATATTCCATTTTTCAGTGCATCTGTACTCTAATAGATGCACAGATGACGTCAAAATGCAGTGAGAACGAAAAAAGCCGCTCGCCATGAGACGGTTGTTACTGCCACATTTTTACGTCATCTGTGCATCTATTAGGGTATAGTCCGATGGAAAAATGGGCTATTTCTTTTAAATAATATTCATTGAAACATTTCAACAAATCAAATAGCGCGTAATAAGATTCAATGATGTCATCTATATGTGTATGTACTGGAATCACACACGGTTCTCGACTAATCAGAGGGCACGTAATATACCAATTATTATATCAAGACAAGACTCACCAGCCGTCAAGTCACATGGTTCCTGCATGATAACATACTCTGTTGATGGTTTCTCAGCCATGAACACAGCATTCTTCTTCTTCCTTGCTATACTATAACCATCAGTGGTAGAATTAACAAAGGTTTGTTGAGCAGTGACTCGTTGATATAACTTTCTGTAAGTCTGGTAGCTCGCGGCCCTGAAAAAATGATGAAGTGCAGTGTCCCGTATGATGTAAAACTGATAATCGCCTTCTACGACTTCCTCTAGAGTACTGACAGCCTTGCTAGCGTTACGAACTGTGAAGAAAGCGGCCAGGTTTGCTGTGTAGGTTGATATCCATATAAGGATGAAGAACCAAAAACAACCAGCCAATACACGACCTGGAAAAATCCACCAATAGGAAATAAGTATAAGGAACTGACTGTTGAGAGTTACAAAAGGTGGGGAGTGGTCAGTGGTGGGCAATGACAGGGGCAGGGCTAGATGCTATCTTGAATTACAATTATTGCTCAGTGAGCCTCAATTGCTCTCTTCTTTTATTCAGTCACAAATACCCATTATTATACAATTGTGACGTAAATTTACCAAATAAGGTATCGTTTGAGGGCCAATATGGGACGGTAATACCCTCCTGAAAACCGGTTTGCGTATTCGGCCCTGCGTGACGTCAAGGCTTCAAACCGGTTTCTTTTTCCCGCGCGCGCGCTGGTTTGCAAAAAGGACTGTTTAGAAATCCGGTTTCCGTATTCGGCCCTGTATGACGTCAAGGCTTCAAACCGGTTTGACGCGCGCGCGCTGGTTTTCAAAAAGGACTGTTTCGATATGATAATAAAAATACTGTTAAAAACAAAGCGAAAAAGCAATTGTATAATAAATCCTTTATTAGATATTTTCTTGTGTATTATGGGCTGACATTTTACTCATCGCTCGCATTTTGCCTCGCCTAAAGGCTCGGCAAAATACATACGCGATTCGTAAAATATCAGCCCGTAATACACAAGAAAATATCTAATAAGTGGTATTTATTCAAGCAATTCAAACAATATCTTTTATCTATGTTTAATCTGGCGTTTCCTCTCCCATTTCGAATGCCAGACGTCCTCTTTGGGGAGAGGGGGCGGGGTGTTCCAGGGTACTTGCCTGAAAGAGATCGTGGAGTATTGTCAGCCCCTTGTTGAAGCATGGATGCTAAGCAGAACCATAGACTATTAACCAAATTGAAAGCTTCTCCGTTCTTAGCTTTGTTGGAGTGTCTATATCCATATGGACTGATGTAGTTAACTATGTACATTAGACCCGTTACAATCACCAAGGACGCTAGTGTTAGGAACCTGATAGAAAACACATGAAAAGTCTTTCAGATTTCGTAGTTTCTAAAGACCATAGAGTAAGAACCTGATAGAAAACACATGAAAAGTCTTTCAGATTTCGTAGTTTCTAAAGACCGTAGAGTATAGAGAGCAGATTTCGTATGAGTGCAAAACGGAGAGTGCCGTGTTGTCTGTAAAAACATTCGAAATTCCCGACGTAACTGTGCCGTGACCGCTCGGTGCCGTTTTCACAGTCATACGAAATCTAGGTAATATCTGTATTCACTGCATATCTACTGCGGATTTCCTGTGGTAAGAATCAGGGGGAGGGGGAGGGAGGCAAGTCACATAGAAGTTTGTACAAGAAAATCCGGTTAGCACTGGAGAGGACGCCCATTTATGCGAGGGAGTGTCAAGCTATTTGAACCTTATTGTAGCGAATTTGCTGAGGGCGAAATATTACCCCACCAAATATCATTGATAGTTAAGTTTTTATCTATTTAACAAATAGACTCCATTTTTCTGTGCGTCTGTACTCTAATAGATTCACAGATGACGTCATGTGGCGAGAACAAAAAAGTACGCTACAAGACGAAGTCGATTTGTTTTGTATGATATTCACGAAACATTTCAACCAATCAGAGCGCATGTAAGATTCTATGACGTCATCTATGCGTTTGTACTATAATTACACACGGTTCTCGACCAATTAGAGCGCGCGTATTATACCAATTATTTAAAAATGTTTATGTGGGCATAAAGTTTAAATATAAATGTAAGGACGAGAAGAAATATTGTGACATGTTTCTGTTTTAATATTTCGACCGCTCTCCAGCGATCATCATCAGTTATGAAACTGAATTTACATGTTATGATTTTTAAACAACATACAATAATAGAGTAGAAATAATGCGTGACCAATTAGTTCAGTAGACAAAGGGGCGCAGATTGTCGACAATCTACAATATTTCTTCTCGTCCTTACATTTATACCAATTATTTAATAAACATACCACACAGTAGAAGAATACGGCAACATAAAGGCCATCAAATCTTGGCTGTCGAAGTCTAATTTCTTGGTGATAAGACTCATGGTAAACTGCATAAATGGTTTACTGAATTCTATGATTGGTAGACGCTCAGAGTTGATCGTCAGAGGGGACGTTGACATGTCTGCAAGCTAAATGCACAGAAAAGAAACTTAATCGATTGCTATATCAGCTAAGTAAAGGACACATTAACTTTTCTTGTAATTTTGCGAACAACAGCAGTTGCACCATATTTCCATGTAAGTACTTTTACTATTCCATTGTAATTGCCATCAGCGTTTTGTTTTCAATTCTATTTACAAAAATATGTCAGCCAATCAGAGCGCGCGTAAAATTCTGTGACGTCATCTGTGCATCTGTTCCGTAATTACACACGGTTCTCGACCAATCAGCGCGCGTATGTTTCTTACCCCTTTAGAAAGCTGTCCTACTATTCCATTGTAACTCCCATCGGCGTTTTTCCCGCCATACAGACCATCAGGACTCAAATAAACCTCGTAGCGAAACTTGAGTTTTTGAGCGATTTTTTGAATCAGATCAATACTATAACCATGAAGCTTGCCTTCCTTGTTGCGCATCACAAAAGGTGGGTCCTAATGGAGGGCAAATTAAAAAATATATTTTAGAAATAAACAAAATGTACAATAACAATGTGAGTAGAAAGCTGAATTCTCTCGTATCTGAATACATCGTCCATGCAATTTCGTTTAGGGTCGCGAGGTCCGAGTTTTTGGGGATACTGGGCACACACAGACTCAGTAATGTACTGCTCATTAGCAATGCTTGTCTTTTCTCTAGTGACATAAGCATAAGCACAAGCAACATACACAGACTCAGTAATGTACTGCTCATCAGCAGTGTTTGTCTTTTCACTAGTGACATAAGCATAAGCACAAGCAACAACATGACTCAGTAATTTACTGCTCATTAGCAGTGCTTACGATTCTGAGTCTGCGCATATTGCTTGCGCTTATGTTTGTGTCGCTAGTGAGAACTAGACCTTTCTATCTTACTACTCTCGTTTTTTTTTCTTTTTAGTCTTTTCTTTCCCTCAAACAATTTGATCTCCCAATATTTTCTTACTATAACTACAGCGACTTTGAGTCTTCTGTTCAGCTTATCCAAAGGAATAAGCTCCGATGTTGGTTTGTTCTGGATAATGGTTTTCGTTATCGTCAGTCTGTTCGTAGAGTCCCATCGCCCAACCTGTAATCAAACAATGACGTGACACAGGTTTCCAAGGAGGAAAAACAACAACCAACTTTCACGAAAATTATCTTGTGATCAGCAGTGTGCCCGCTACCTCATCCTTCTACTCTTGACGCCATGAAATGTTCAAAACTTTGCAGTGAAACCACTCGCTGCGCTCGTAATTCTACTTTAGTTTTGAACATTTTATGACGTCAAGATTGTGTCAACAAGAGGACAGACAACTCAAAACTATCTTCAATTTGTTAAATAGATGCACAGATGACGTCAATGCGATGAAAGAAAACCCGAGGTTTAGTCGAATGGTATGACTTGTTCTTACCACATTTTGACGTAATTTATGTATCTATTTGAGTGCATTCATACGCATGGAAAAACTAGAATCTCCTTTATATAATATTTACACAAATATTTCAACCAATCAGAGCGCGTGTAAGATGAAAAGAAGATGTAACATCATCTATGCATCTGTACCGTCATAACACATGGTTCTCGACCAATTAGCGCGCGCGTAATATAGAAATATTTATGAAGTCAATAAACAAGCTCATTTGGTCATTAAAAGGCTAGGGCTTTATTCTAGATTAGTAATTGTTGTTTCTATAAGTGAAATTGTGGCCGGCCAACCTACCTTGATGAACTTATTTTGTTGTAGATTTAGAATGTCCAACTTCATTTTTCGTCTGCTTGCATCTTTACCAAATGTTATAAGACCCGTCGTACTGTCGATGTTTAACTTTGGAAAAACAGATCAAGTGATAAATAAAGAATAAAGAAAGAAACGCACACAAACAGACAAACAACTGGATGAACGAACGAACGAACGAACGAATGAACAGTACAACAGTACAAAGAACAAATGAAGGAAGGAAGGAAGAGGGTGAGGAAGAAAGGAAGGATGGAGGGAAGGAAGGATGGATGGATGGATAAATATGATAAAGAAGAAGTCCAGAATGTTCATAACGTTCTATTTTTTCACCAGAATAGTGATCTCACCTTCTTCATTTGTTTATAGATGCGTGGTCCATTCAAAGACAGTCTAACGTTAGTTGTCGTATTTCTTTTTACCCACAATCCTTTCTCAACAACATCTCGTAGAGCATGCGCAGTGACCAGGGCTGCGTCAAACGCAAAAAGCGACGAATTCTACAACGATGCAATGATTTACTTGATGGGTAAGATGGCAAAATTTAATTCCACCCCCCCCCCCCGCCCGTACTCGTACTCCCTGTACCCCTCCCCTAAATCCGTCCCTGAGTCATCAAGGTGAAACATTTCAAATACCTTTCTAAACTACATGATATTTTTTACTTACGTAAAACGACATTAAATCCACACTAACATCTTTAGCAAGATAAGTGGTGTATTGATTGGATGCTATCGATGGCATAAAACCAATTACAACTTGAGATGACTGAGCAGGCATGGAGAGCGATGTCAGCTGAAAGGGAACAAATTATTGTAGTGTAAATGGATTATTCATGAGTGTGTTAGCATAGGGAATTTCATTCTAGCATGAATTCGTCCCGTGTCGAGTATCACCTGTGTCTGGGGTTGCTCTCTTGGTTTTTCACGTTGTTGTTGTTGTTATTGTTGTTGTTGTTTTCTTTGGGGGAAGGGGGGAGACATCATGAGCAGGGAATATTTCAACCCTCGGGACGAAATTCTGTTTAAGCGATATCAAGCAAGTTTTCGTATGACTGTAACAACGGCACATTCAGGGCCCGACACGGTTACTGCAGGAATTTCGCGCGGTCCATTTCGCACTTAAAATTGCTCTATCAGAATGAAAAGTCCCTGGTAGAGCAGATTTCGCATGAGTGAGAAAACGGCAAGGTCACTGTACGGCACGGTTACGGCAGGAATTTCGAATGTTTTTATAGCCATCCCGGCAATGACACGGTAACGGTACGCAAGGTAAGTTTCCCATTCATACGAAAAGCGCTCTGTAGATATTAGTCACATTACGGCACTGACACGGTCACGGCGAAGCACGGTTTCGTTTCCCACTCATACAAAATATAGAAAAGTCCTAGAAACTATACATGTAAGGGACTTGTCAGAAATTAGCAGGGGGAAGGAGGAGGGGGTGGAAAATGGGGAGGGGGGGGGGTCACAACTTTTTGAGTCCCTGAAAAGGGGAGGGTCAACAAAAAACGGGCAGTGAAAATAAGAAATTTTGCAATTTTTTTGCCCAACCTAGGGTAGGGTCATGACAATTTCATCCCGATCTTAGGGGAGGGCCACAATATTTTCAGCACTCAATTCTAAAATTACACCTCCCCTCCCCCCTGCTAATTTCTGACAAGTCCCTAAACGTAAATGATTCATTCTGATCCACTCCATTGGAACCCACCCAAAGTGTTTTCTTAGGTCAAAACTGACGTCACTTACCATGTCTGCGATTAACCAGGTATGCGGTTTCTCTATTCTAAAGGAGCAAACGCAGTGTACCTGACAGTAGATCATAATCAAGTATTAATTTTGTTTTCCGGAATAGCTGAGCTAAAAATGTATAAAGTATATACAAGACTATAGGCGGAACTCTTACATCCGGGACAGCGGTCCTGATATGGCAAAGTACAGACCATGCGTTAACCAATCAGAATTCGGGAAATTATCTAGTCATACAATAAAATGAAGCATATACTGATAGTCAAGACTATAGGCGGAGCTCTTACAATATTATTTTTCTTGATAATACGAAAACGAAAGATCGCGCTGTCAAAGCATTCGTATGTTTTCTAATTTTTGGTCGCGTGGTTTTCACTCCTTACTTTTGCCTTTGTTAATTTTCTATGTGCAGGGAGCTCCGCCCACGACGATCTCCGCTACGATATCCCTTCTTTCATCAACACAATATGCCATCTCTTATCCATGTGTGCCGTTATGCTAGGGCAAAGGACCATAGAGGGAGGGGGGGGGGGGGTGTACGAAAAGCATCTTTGTGGACAGGAATTGAGATAAAGAAACTAAACTTACTTGATCAATGACGCTTGCCACAAGATTAGAATCAAAGAACAAAGCAACCACCTCTACAGGAGAATTGTGAAGGTTTTGAAGGCGTCCTTTTGTGTCACCACATAATGTGTTTTCATTTTCAACCTCCAGAGTAAACTTGCTGTACTTTGTGTTTGATGGGAGAAGAGAGATGAATGCATTGACTTGGCTCTTCCATCGCACTGTGAAATTGAAGCAAAAAGGTGAAAAAAGCCCGGCGCACGATTCAGCTTTTTCTGCAATACTGCGTGCAACACAGTTACACCGTGTGTCCAACCCTGCGTCCAACTTTGCAGAAGTTTCAATCCCAAAGCTGCGTCTTTTTCTTTAGTTGCACGCAACTGTTGCGAGGGTGTACACAGGGTGCAAAGTTGGCCGTTCCTCGGAGTAAAAGCAAAAAGCGGATGCTTGATGTGAGTGCTATTTTTACTCGTGCCCAGGTCTCTGGCCGCACGAGTCGAGGTTTGCAATTTCTATCATTCTATCAATCTATCGTGTTCGTCGAGAATCTGTAAAACTGTACTTAGAAGTCTTTGGGTACCGCCGTCATTGAGCTTTAATACTAGTTCAATCCAACCTTGGCACGAGTAAACCCTTGGTACAAGGGTCTACTTATACGTGCATTGTTACAAATTTCCATTCATTAAATTCTTCCTCATTTCGTCTTTATACACAGACGCAGCCCAGACTAGTTTACTCTCTAGTACGTTTCTGCTTTTAAAACTGAGATTATATAATATATATTATACAACATTCCAAGAAATGGCTTCTTACTATCATATATCACTAATATGTCTATCCATTTATATTCTTTTATCACGTCAATCATAGCCTCTCCCACATCGTGGCTGCTAGATCCCAGGCACACGCTGTACTTTGCTTGATTCTGATTGGTCATATAATGGTCACGTGATTCGTGCATTGTAACCATAGGGATATGAAGCATGGGGCCCAGTAGTTCATTGAAAGAACTGGTTCGAGAGTCCACAATACGAGCGATGACGTCATGGTGAGACAACGTTTGAACTGCATTATGGGAGAAATTTGATTCAGTACAGTGAATATCAATTAGTTCAGCATGTGATTTTTTAAAGCTGTATTTCAATTTTTCTCCCCTATAAACCCTATCCAAAGGGTTGTGATTTGATCAGTGAAGATTTGATGGATTTTGGCCGCGAAGATTACCGACGATTGGGGATTTCGCTGGACTCAGCTTCCATCTTTCCTTCGGATAGGGTTTATAGGGAAAAAAAATCGAAATGCAGCTTAAAAAATCAAAATCTATGAAAAAAGTAACGAGTAAGTATTATATAAAGGAATCAATTATTAGAAAACTAGAGAATTAAAAAAGAGTTGAACGAATCCATCGAGATTCGAACCCGCAGCCTTCCATTTCGAAGGCCTGGTTCACACGACGACATAAAAATAAGCATAAGCGTTTTTTTACCGGTTCACACGCGCAACATAACGGCATAAGCGTAAGCATAAGAAAATGGGAAAGTTTTGTTTCTTATGCTTATGCTTATGGCTATGCTTATGTCGTCGTGTGAACCGGGCCGAACGCGATAGCGAAAATGTACAGGAGCTTGGGCTACCTGTGGTGCCAACATTGTAGTTCCTACAAGCACAGCGTTCGTAAAATCCCAAATCTCATTAATGTCACAGTTAAGGAAATAAGACATGCTGTACCCCGCAGCTATACTTCTCAACAGGAAATACCATTTTTTCAAAAATTAAAACATGAATCAAAGCCTCTAATTAATTAATTTACTATTTTTTCAAAAAATTAAGAAAGATTAATCATGCCAATCCTCTAATTAATTGATTTATCTTTTTTTTTTCAAAAAGTAAAAAATTAATCAATCCTTTAATTAATTGATCTATATATTAAACGCGTTGTTTAGAAAGAAACTCAGCATGCCTGAGTTTTCTGTAGTCAGTTTTAGACAAAACAAATTTAGTAATTCAAAGCCTTCGTTAAAAAGTGACTCTTATAAAAATCGGTCAAAATTGGGCACTAATTGATTCCGCGTGGGATCTATTTAGCGCTGACTTATTGGTTAAGAACTACTTTCCTAACATTCTGCATTTTAAGTAAATTATTCCCGAGAAATTTTGATTTGGTTTAAAAGAAAAGAACAATAGAGTTGAGAAGATGATATCAACTAATTCCAATTTAAGGCCCTTTACAAACGAGAACGCAAGTCGATGCAAGTTTTGACTTGCGCGAGCTTGCATCTTCGTTTGAACACCAACTTGCATCGACTTGCGTCTACTTGCATCGACTTGCGAGCAGTTTGAACGTGCTCAAATTTGATCGCAAGCTAATGCAAGTTTTGGCTCGTTTAAACAGTCACCACGCTAAACTTCATAAAGTTGTTTTTCTTATTCTTTCGTCCGAGCTTCTGCTCATTTCCTCTCCTACAAATCATTCAAACAAAAACAAATCTGATTTTCTCGCTGTCTTTCAGCTAGCTGATTTTTCCTTGCAAGTTTTTGAAAATTTTCCATCGACTTGCGTGGAGCGGTGTTCAAACGAGGACGCAAGTTTCAAGTCAAAACTTGCATCCGCTTGCGTTCTCGTTTGAACGGGGCCTAAGGCTTTCGCATGCAGACGAGCAAATTTTCCAGCTACGACAAATGCATTATTTCTATAGGCTAGTCTATAATGTTACCGTATTCGAGCAGGTTTTCATTAATTGAACTGGTAGAATTAACGAACAGTTCTAGCTTAGTCCCTTGAAGAAGCTTGTGGTCGTTGTTGATGTATTCGATGGCAGAAACTAGAGCCTTGTGGAACGAACTGCCAAGGTGAGCGGTGGATGAAGCTGGGGATTCAAAAGTTTAATATTTCAGTGTAAATCTCAGAAAATACGAACTTTGAGAAATAGACCTGAGTTCTTTGAAACGTAGTTAGCGACTATCCAGGATTATTTATGTTAATCCTAGATTCGCGCTAGTTGGGCGTTCAGGGACCCGTTTCTCAAAAGGCCCGATAACTTTACGGTCCCGTTAACTTACCCGATAAAGTTTCCGGGTGTTTCTCGAAGCGCACGGTATATTCAATTTCTATGATTTTACAGGCAGGTTTACGGGTGCGCGCGCGTTCCCGTAATTGTCCCGCAAATTAACGGGCCCGTATACTTATCGGGTCTTTCGAAAAAGTGGCCCTTCGATCCCGTAGCCCCAGGTTTGTTTATTTGAAGAGGAGAAAATGGGATGAGAATGAATGCATGGAATGCGAATATCGAAAGATGGGAGGGGAGAAAGAAATTAGATAGACAGACAGAAAGAGACATTAAGTTCCTGGCCACAGACAGACAGACAGACAGACAGACAGACAGACAGACAAACAGACAGAGAGGACAAAGACTAATGGCCCGGACACACGGTGTAACATTTCTTGAAACATTTGCTGAAACATCGCGCGCAACACAATGTTGCAACGTGTGTCCACCCATTCCAATGTTTCGCGAAACGTTGCGCGCAACAGCCGCAGAAGTAGGATCGACTTCTACTTCTGCAACTGTCCAGAACTGTTGCGCGCAACATTGTACGAGATGTTTGAGTGGTGGACACACGGTGCAACCGTGTTGCGCGCGGTGTTTCAGCAAATGTTTCGGGAAAAGTTGTACCGTGTGTCCGGGCCTTTAGTTCGTTCTCTCCCTTGCTTAGAGGGCTGTTTCCGGGTACCGCGGAATTCCTCCCTCAGTAAAAACGAACTAGTGAGCTGAGAAATGTCCATAGAATATTAGAATGTAGTGGTAGTGTGAGACAGAAGAGTACAGTGTTGCGTGCGGTGTTTCATCAAATGTTTCGGGAAAAGTTGCACCGTGTGTCCGGGCCTTAAGAATCAGAAAGAGAGAAACAAAGATACAGAGAGATAGCGCAAAATAAAGAAAGAAAGAGATAATGTAAAGTTAGAAAAGAACACAAGTGAGTCAGAGAAGGAGGAAGGAAAATAAAGAAAAGAAGGAAAGAGAAAATGAAAAACAAAGAGATGAAATGGAAAAAAAAAGCAGGCAAACAAAAAAAGGTCATTACAAAAAGGAAAGCCGGGCTTAATAAAGAAGAAGGCGATAAAAGAAAACAATATTGAATACTAGAATGAAACCGACGAACGAATTAAGTAGTAATAAAAACATCAAATGAAATAAAATCAATAATTCACTCGAATACAAAATTAATAGCGACAGCGCGTCAGTAACGTCACAACTCAGACAAACAAACCTCAGAAAAAAATTTTTTTTTCATTCTTGAGTCCGATTTCTGCCGTTTGGTTTTTAATGACAACTTTTTTTGAAAATAAGCAATGTTTTATAAAATAAAATAAAATACAACGAAATCAAATGCATGTTTCTCCGTGTTCTTTTCAGTATAATTTTGTTTGTCTGAGTCATGCATCTATTAAGAGGGCTATTTTTAGAACCGACGCGCAGCGCTATTAACACCATTTGTAAGTTTTTAGCACTGCATGTATATTTTTGGTCTGTCAGACGCAAGCACCATTGAACCACCAAAACCAGGAAAGCCGACCATTAGCAGCACATGTACCCATCGTATTTGCTCGACCATCACGCCTTTACATTAATAAATAATTAGAGAACAGTTAAATGTAATTTTAATGTTTTAGAGAACTTCCCGTGAAATCAGCCAGGAGTTATGGAGAAACTGTACGAGAAGGCTGATGTTTGCCAGCTTTTTTCACCTTTGTTATTTGAAAATTTGTTTAAAAAACGAAGGAAGGAAGGAAGGAAGGAAGGAAAGAAGGGAGGGAGGGAGGAAGAGGAAGGGAGGAAGGGAGGAAGGGGGGAAGGGAGGAAGGGAGAAAGAGAGGAAGGAAAGAAGGAAGGGAAGAAGGAAGGAAGGGAAAAAGGAAGGAAGGAAGAAGGAAGGAAGGAAGAAGGAAGGAAGGAAGGAAGGGAGGAAGGAAGGAAGGAAGGGAGGAAGGAAGGAAGGGAGGAAGCAAGCAAGCAAGCAAGGACGGTAGAAAGGAAGAAGGAATAAAGGAGGAAGGAGGAAGGAAGGAAGGAAGAGAATAAGAGAGGCAGGCAAGCAAACAGACAAGGAAGGCATGAACGAATGAACAAAAGAATGAAGAATTAAGCAAGGCGATTCAAAATAGACATTAATCTCTATACTTTAAAAAGATCTATAAGTTACCAAAGTAATCCTGTTGACTTCTGCAGGGTAGCTTCAGTCTTAATTGAAGTGTCTGCGAAGATTTATGGTTTTAAAAAGCGCTCTTCACTTACTACCAGGGAATTATATAATGGAAAGAAACGAACCGGAGAATTTGTAGATCTCCACAAGATATTAACTGCAACCTGTTACAGACTGTGCTTGATACAATTCGTGAACAACCACAACAGGTTACTGAATAGTTTTTCCCTTTTTTAGCAGCTTTAGTTTAAAAAGAAACCCCTTACAAAACTCAGGAGTATTTCATAAAAAAGTCATTTAATTGAAGGAATAATCAGGTTCACTTCAGTCAAATGCCTTTTTGGGGGTTTTTGATTTTGAATAATTAAATTATTTTGTATTCTAAGCGATAAAATGACACGCTGACAAGACTGCCTGCTCGGAGAATGTCAAGTTCGGAGAAAATTCTACAAATTTTACTATAGCTATCAAACCAGTTTGAATAATTCCTGTTTTGGAAAAGGTAATCTTGTTTTGTAAACATTTGAAAAACAATATGGCAGTTATTTCAGTTTTTCATAAAAATTTATTAAGACTTGAAAATGTTCGCGAAAGTACTATTTGTTTACAAATACACATATAGCTAAAAGTGGTGAAAAATTGAGGATCCTAACATCAAAGGCGCCCGCTTGCAGGACATTTTCAAATGGACCTCTATTAAACTGAGAGTGTCAAAAAACAAATTTAATAAGACTGTTACCAGTTTCGAAAATATCAAATAACTGCATGAAATACGAGAAATATTTAGATACTATCTACAAATCTTAAGATGTGGTTAATTTGAATGTAAGGAGGATTATTTTGGGGATGAGGACCGAAATCCTATTACTTCTTTGTAACGCTTTTGTTCTGTTCCAAAGCTAACAGATATGGCAGAAAACGGCGTACACAGAGACGTCATTTCTCTCTCTTAAAATTGGCGAGCACGTTCTTTAAGTATGTCTAAAACGAGAAATCTTGTTGTCGGAATTGATTTCGCTTCATTCCCGCCCTGTTTTCAATGAATTTTCAACACAAACCAAAACCCTAGAGATATTTTTTACTTGTGACAGCAAAGAAGATTTCAAAGTTTGTTCGCACGTGGTTATAACATATCGTAGAATTCTCATAATTGTTGAGCAATGATGCATTTGGAACACGAATGTAAATCAAAGCTTCCTCGTGTGGAATATATTTTTTGATATCTAGTCCTCAAAAAGTGTTATTGAAGTGGTTTTTATCAAAAATTCGAGGTAGATTTAAATGATAAGATTTTTTGATTACATACAATGTGGTTGGCAAGGATAAATATAATGATTTTCATTGATTCATTTGAGCATTCTATTTTCAACAATGTTCACCCAATTCAGTCGGTAAAAAACCCGCTAAATAGAGTAAATAATTTAAGAATAAAGTAAAGAGATGTCTTATTTCTAAACGAAAATATAAATGCTATTCGATTGATTCAGATAACAAATACCTCAATGACAAGCGATGAGAATTTCACTATTTTTGGGCTTGTAATTCAGGAAAAAAATTACTATCATTAATCTGAAATAAAAAAATCTAATTTTCCTGTTAAGCTAATAGTTTGAGTTGTTATTAGTAGTGTTTTTCGACATTTTCAGGAAGCGAAAAAGAAACCTTCGGAAACCCTTCAAAAGACAGCCCTAAAACGGCTTCATTATCAAAACTTACCTTCACTTACTTTCCGTTGGGTTTTCAACTCTTCATCTTGAAGCAAATTCAGTCAGAATTAAAGTCAAAGAGTTTGGTCAAATATTTGGATATTCAGTCACTCCTAAGAGAGCCAAGGAAGACGTTTTAAACTATGACTGTCAAATATAGAAATCACAGTTCTCTTGGCGAAGACCCCGACAGCGCCAATCACAAAATGTGGTTATTAGCGAAGCTGGTTGCATATTACTTGCTACTAAAAACAATTTATTCTAATTTATGAAACAAAGATTCTGTTCTTTAAAGAAATGTTCCGACTAATTATTTACAAAATGAGAGACTTTGGATTCAGGAGAACTGGGAGGAGAGATTTTGAGCCAAAGTTTTCAGAATTGAGCAAACTGCCACGATTAAATCCTCCTTGAATGTCTTTCCAAAATCATACTACTAATTTCGCAACCCTATATTGATAATATATTTTAATTTGGTTCAATTTTAGTCAGATTTCATTCTCAAAATTGCTCTTAATCAAAATTATTTCGGCTGTTCTTTCAACTATTTTAAGCTTCATGAGAATATACGACAAAACGTTAGCTTTTCGAAAGCCGTTTTTGTCAATGTCATTTTATGGCGTCCTAAATTGTCTTTTTCAAAACATCAACAGCAAATACCAGCCGCTTAAAATAAAATACAAGCTCATAATTTTGATAATTTAATAATTATATATAAAATTGGCCAATAATGATAGAAACGGTAAAAGTTCCTCAAGTATTTAAGACTTGTGGTATTGTAAAAGATAGGAAACTCAACATCGGTGAAGATGGTCGAAAACCTCGGAAGAACGTCACTACATTTAACATTAATTGTTAAATTTGATATTCATAGCTACTAGTGAAGTAAGTTTGACACAGTGAAAAAAACCTCGTAAAGATGAAAACACGATATTTTTACACACAAAGAAAATAAATTAAAGTTTTGAAATACAGAACAAAAAAGGCTGGCTTTTGACAAGCGAGAAGACAACAGGCCCGAGTGAAGCGTCAAATTTCTGGGATATATGGCCATGTTAGCATTCAGACAATGAACGCGTGGAAACAAATGCAGCTGTTAGCTGCGAGAGCTCCGGTCGTAGTACACGCTTGCCGTACGGTACGTAAGCAAGAAACATGCGATTAACCGAGAAGTATTTAACCTCAAACTCTCATTTTCACAACATTAAATACTCAATCTAAAGCGGTTTCAAATCCCGAGAAGTTTTATTAACGTTTCTAGTATGATTATAGATGTCATGACAGACTAAAGTTAATACGATTAGCTTAATGACTGATAATCAAACAAGGCGTTTTGGAATTAATTAATAATTAAAGAGAAACGTCTTCAAGTCATTATGTTATAAAACAGTTATATACTAACTGACTTATTGGCTTCGCCGGATACTGGCTGGCTTGTTTGGCAAGCTGATCGACCGACAGTCGGTCGGTCGGTCGATCTGACTGTCTGTCTGTCTGTCTGTCTGACTGACTAACTGGCAGTCTGACTAACTGGCAGTCTGACTGACTGACTGACTGACTGACTGACTGACTGACTGACTGACTGACTGACTGACTGACTGACTGACTGACTGACTGACTGACTGACTGACTGACTGACTGACTGACTGACTGACTGACTGACTGACTGGCTGTAGGTCTGACAAATTTACTGACTGAGTGTCTGACAGACTGACTAACTGACTGTTTTTTTGTCTGACTCACTGACTGACTGACTGACTGACTGACTGTCTGTCTGTCTGTCTGACTGGCTCACTGTCTGACTGGTTTACTGATTGACTTGACTATTCCTGACCGACCACTGATCCCCTCAACAAAGTGACCGAGTGAGATGAGTAACTTACTGACAACTGACCCCAAAAGACAAAATGGCAATTTGCTGCCGTGCGAATGTAATAATTAGTGTAAAAAGTCACTGTTGATTCGATGGTTCGACGTCTATTTTATTGGGTTTCGGATTTTTAGACTTTGATGTTTTTCTCTTTGACCTCTTAACCACATCAACAAGATTATCATCAATAGTCGAGTCTCCTGCAGGCTTACTTTCCGCACTCTTCTCTGGATTATCCGACTCATTCTCAAGACTAGTTTTTCTTGGCTCGTTGGGAGAAGACTCCTCTAGAGTCGAAACCATTTCGACATACGAAATCCTGGCTGAATTTTTCCGATTTGGATTATTCACTTGAGGAATTGATGACACCAAGGTTTCCTTCCTCGCATCCGTGACGTCACTGTTCAAAACCAGTTTTGGTGCCGACGGTGGTTCGGAGTTATTGGTGGACAAAGGCCAGGGAATGCCTGGTGATAGTATCTGGGTACTATCCCGTGTAGACTGGGGTGGGGGTGAATTTGATCCAACATCGCACGCGTTGTTCGGCACTCCAAGATCAATTTCGTCATTTCCGGGACTCGATTTCTTTATGGGTACCCCCCATAGGCTTTTTGGAGCATCGTTGGGCTTTGGTTTGACCTCAAACGCTTGTACCACTGTCATTGCGTCTGGTTTCTTGCGAAGCCTTGGCAAAAAGAAAACTTTTTTTGTACCCGAAATTCAGTTTATTACACATGAATCCTTCTAATAGCCGGCGAGTAAAGTTTGGGCGTTTAGTCAGTTAGACGATGAGTCATGCGCTCTATTCAACGGACCGTCAATATCCCGCAATAGGTCAATCAGTGTTTCGTCCGTCCGTCCTGTCCGTCGGACGGTCGGTCGGTCGATGGTCCATCCGTCACAGTCTGTCTGTCAGTTCATCAGTGCGTCAGTCGATTGGTCGCCGGGTCCGTCCGTCTGTCAAAGTCTATCCGTCAGTTCGTTCGTCCGTCAGTCGGTCGGTCGGTTGGTCAGTCGGTCCGTCCATTACTGTTTGTCCGTCAGTTCGTCCGTCCGTCAGTCGGTCGGTCGGTCGGTCGGTCAGTCAGTCGGTCCGTCCGTTACTGTTTGTCTGTCAGTTCGTCAGTCGGTCGGTCAGTCAGTCAGTCGGTCCGTCCGTTACTGTTTGTCTGTCAGTTCGTCAGTCGGTCGGTCACCGGGTCCGTCCGTCCGTCAGTCGTTCGTGAAGGCAATAACTTCAATATCATGAATTAATTGTTTTGCAAAAACTTACGTCATAAATTGTGTTGTAGTTTTGACAGCATTCCAACCTCTTTTCACTTTAGCGTTGATTTTTTCTCGTCGTTTCTTCCACCAAAGCTCAATAAATATCACAATTACTGCAACAAATCCACCGGCACCTAATACCACATACACACCCACCATGTTCTGTATGTGTATTCGCATACTTTCCGCAATCTCTGTCAAGATATTTTAAAGTCAAAACAGTTAGTCTACTATTTTTACCAAGAATCGACAAAGATGGTCGTGTTGGTTAACGATATTGGCACCTTCTTAGAGGATTCCATTGAATTTTTTCAGGAAAAAATGTGATTGTCGAAAATCTCGCCAAAAAATTAAGTCTAACGCTAACTAGTTACCGATATGCGCGCACGGGATATTGTCTGGAATGGCCAATCAGAACGAACTTTCCATGTCCCCGGGAAGTAGCTTCTGATTGGTTAGTGGAAATTCAAAATAGCGTCCAAGGAAGGTTTGAAGGTTTGCATGTTTTTCGGTCAGTCTTATGACTGATCAAGTATACGTAATCTAAACAGTTAAGGAGTGGAATCAATTTGTTTAAGTAATCCTCGAACTTTAAAGGAGGATAGAGATTTATTAGCGGGCAAATACTCCATCGTATACTGTGCCATTCTTGCTCGACAATGGCTCGTGCATTCGGGAAACTAATTAGCGACTTGGTTCAGACTCAATTTTTGGTGAGATTTTTGAGTATAAAATATTGAATTTGCAAAGCAGACTCGCCAAATTTCTACACCCGTCAAATAATGAATTATTAAACAGGGACCTAAGAGGAGGCAGCATGGCCGAGTGGTCAGATCGTTGGGCTCGCAATCTGGCGGTCCCAGGTTCGATTCCCGCTGTGGCCACTAGCTGAGACTGAATTTGTTCCGATTTCGATTAGTTCAAATTCAGTTTCTCGACCATGCTTGTAATATAGCCAACTGGTTCGCCTCCTCGCCAGTTGGGATTCTTAGCTACTTTATGTTGTTATTATACTTCATTTCATTTCAACCGCATTTGATTATATACATACAAGAGACCATAATACTAAGAGAGCGAAGCTCAGTATTGATGTCTGTGCCATGTTCGTGGCGGCTAAGGCTATTTTTAGTAACTTCGCCATCGCGCGCGTAAGTCCCTCCACCAATAGAATTTGATTTTTGACGTGCGCGCGGACGGGACCGTTTGAATTCTATTGTTTAAGAGCCTTGCGCGCGCGATGGCGAAGTTACTAAAAATAGCCTTAGCCGCCACGAACATGGCACAGACATTAATACTGAGCTTCGCTCTCTTAGTATTATGGTCTCTTGATACATATAGATATTTGCGGTATATAAATCTTAAACATTATTATTATAATTATTATTGATTAATAATTAATAATTAATAATTATTAATTATTAATTAATAATTATTATTTCACCTACCCTCAGCCGAGAGTTTATGGTATGTGGAGCACACAGACTGCTCGTGCCACCATTTTCTTTTTAAATCTTGAAGTTTTCCACTTTCTTGCATTCGTAATACGGCGATAGAGATGTTGTTGATATAGGGATAGTGTTTAGGCATGACAACTCCATAACTACTGGAACCAGTCACATCTTTAACTGAAACATATCAAAATTTATATAATATTAGATATATAACGCGCGTTGATTGGCTAGCTACCGTGCAGTTGTGTCAGAGACATGGCTTGCACTAAAACGTTGAAAATATTTTATAAAAACTATATAGAACGATCTTCTGTTCTGTGATATAAACACTCTGCAAGGTGTACAGCACTCGAAAAGCAAGAGAAACATTCATTCGGCTACGCCTCGTGTTCCTAAGCTTGCTTTTCTTGTGCTCTACATCTCCCATCGTGTTTATATCACAGTACAGAGACATGCGCGAGTAGCTAACAAGGAACCAACAAATGCACGAAATACGTCAGAATCCGTGAAACTAAACCAACCAATCAGAGGGCGCGTCAGATTCATTTGTGCCTATGTGCGGAAATCACACACGGTTCATAACGTCCAATCAGAACGCACGCCGAATTCATCCGTGCATGTGTGCAATAATCACACACGGTTTTCAACCTATCAGAGCGCGCGTTATATACCAATTATAATATAATTCATAATAATAATACATACTAGACATGACATCACACGGTTCGTTATGGACAAGATACTCAGAGAACGGGCTCTCCTCGATCAAAACACTGTCCTTTGTCTGTCGAACTTTCTCAAACCCTTCTGCAGCCGAATCCACTAACGTCTTTTCGGCAGAAATCCGTTCCCACAAAAGACTATATGTTCGGTATTCGGAGCGGGCGAGAAAATCTGTAAAAGCCGTGCCTCGTATCACATAGACGTGGAATTCGCGTTCAACGACGTCTTCTAGGTTGCTAATCTGGACATTTTCTTGAGAAGTAGTCAGTACAGATGCTAAGTTAGCAGTGTAGGTGGACACCCAGACAATGATGCAAAACCAGAAGAAGCCAACCACTACGCGACCTGATAGTAACGAACAATGCACTAGTCAACAATGCACTAGTCAACAATGCACTAGTCAACAATGCACTAGTCTTCACAGTCATTTTCACAGTCATACGAAACTGTTGAAACTTATGAAACTTGAAGCTTATGTTTTGGACGAAACATACGTTTTCACAGTCATACGAAACTGTTGTATACGGAATTTATTAGTCTCCTACGCAGCCGCGTTTACGTCACACCGCCTTTACGTCACACAACGCTTCGTTACACAACGTGTTGCCTCACACAACGCTTCGATACGTGACAAGATTAAAGACGGTTACGCAGTAGACTAGGAATTCAAAGGCGGAAGCTAAGGTTGCATATAATAGAGTATCATACATCGTGAAAGTATACCAAAGTTGACAGAGACGTGACACGATGCTCCGCTTTGAGGCTATTTTTAGACCTGCTTTGCGACCGCGCACTAAACGTTCTGAATACATGAACATGGTAGAAAAGAAAAACGCATTTACTATGCGCGAAAACTGACTGCGCGGTTACCAATTTTCAAAATTTTTGCGGTTTTGAGTATTTTTGAGATCTTTTACGCCGGTTTTGACATTTGGCTGCCGAAGGCTTAATAAGGCCATGCATGGAGACTACACTATTGTGGTGGTTCAAATTCATTCGATCAAATATTTCCAGTGGAATAACTGATCAAAAGCCATTATAAGATTTATAACAAACGTAATCAATTAGGCTCGCACTTTGTGACCGAGTACAGGTCAGCGGTAGTTACCTGAGAACATGCGTGGAGTACAGTCCCCTCCTTGTTGTAGCATACAAGCGAGGCAAAACCATAAACTGTTAAACCAGTTGAACTCGTCGCCATTTTGTTCTTCATCACACAAACGATGGCCATAAGGACTTCAAAAAGGACAAAAAAAATTCGTCAACCAATTTTCAACATCGCGGATGTTTATTTCATTTTTTGGGAAAAAGGGTGGGCGCTTATACTACGGGGAGAGCGGCGCTTATGGACGCTTATGGACACCCTCGGGCACTTTACTACACACACTTTACTACACACTCGCGCGCGCTAACACTGTAAATCAAAGATGGCGTCCATAAATGATTTTGTTGATAGTGATTTTATCTTGTTTCGATGTCGTGAACAAATGACAACAGTAACAAAAATGGAAAATGAAAATTGTTTTTCGTTGGAATAGCGTAATTAACGGGAATAGACTCAATTCAGCGCGCCAAATTTGAGTTTTACTGCGGAATTTCACGGAAATCGGCACTTTTGAAATGAAGATCTTGTTGAATGTTATAATAAGGAAAGAAATGACATTAATTGTTTTACATACAAATTAACCCCGTCCTTGCAAAATGTAAATACTTGATCTTTTTAAACTGAATCGACAATATAACATACAACAAGCAACAACTAACTTACTGTTTATGTTCAAAGTTTTCTAGCAGTTGCGCATGCGCATCGATTGGGGGACAATTTACTCTTACACACACCACCACTACATTCCAATATTCTATACACACAGCTATCAACTCACTAGCTCGTTTTTACTGAGGGGGGAAAACTGGCATGAAACTGGAGGACCCGAAGAAAAACCCACGAAGCAGAGGGGGGGGGGGGGGGGGGGGGGGGGAGAACGAACTAACAAACTCGACTCACATCTATACCCCGTCCGGGAATCGAACCCGGGACCACAGCGGTGACAGACTGGCGCTCTCAACGGTCGGCCAGCCTTGTTTTCCTTAAATGGTGAAAAAATGAAAACCTTCTACAAGGAATTTAAATTACCTGTAGTAATTAACAAATGTCAAGACAACGCTCACGACTAACCACGTTACCAAGGTCATGACCCAAACAGGTATAGTATATGGTGTCATAAATCCAGTGATGTCGAACTCTTTAGCTTTAGGTTTCTGCGTAACCATATCCATTGAAATAAACATGTAGGGTTTGCTGAAATCAAGGTATTCCAACCTCTCAGAATTGATGGTTAAAGGCATCGATGACATGTCTGCGTTCTGAAAAGAAAAATGAACAACTTCGATTCACCGATCCCATGACCCATATTTAGATACTATTACTATGTTGATAGTGTTGACATAAATACTATGTCAATAGTATTGCCACAGATACTGTCAATATTGTTGCCATAGATACTATCGATTGTTGCCATACTGTTACTATTCCAATAGTGTTGTTATTATGTGCTGTTACTATGTCGATTGCGTTACCGTAGATACTGTTAATGTCGATTGTATTGCCATAGATACTGTTACTATGTCAATTGTGTTACCATAGATACTGTTAATGTCGTTGTGTTGCCATAGATACTGTTACTATGTCGATACTCTTGCCGTATACTGTTGCTATGTCGATACTATTGCCATAGATACCGTTGCTATGCAAGCCAAAACATTGAAAAACATAACCAACATATATGAAATCGAGAGGTCTGTCATTTAGTTTGTCTGACCCTCCATCGTTCCTTGGGGTTCCTTTTACTGAGTGTCAATCAATACTCCAGTTCCGAGTTCTGTGTTGCTCATTGTTAGTGCATAGCACTATAAGTGATGGACCATTAGAAAAATGGCTGGAATAGAGGCCGACAGAAGTCGTCACGGAAGAAGAAAGAAAAACAAAAGCCTCTGGTACTCAGGGAAGATGTGGAGGCGTTACGTACCCCTTTGAAGACCTCTCCAATTACCCCAGCAAGTGAGCCATCAGGGTTTGTCCCACCATACATCCCATCAGCACTCAAGTAAAACTCATACTTGAATTCCAAAATGTCTGCTATTGATTTTATTAAGTCAATACTGAATCCAACGAGTTCTTTAGTCTTGGTTTTCTCGTTCACTTTGCTCATAACAAATGGCGGATCCTAAATGTACACAAAACTTGTTAAATAAATAAATCAAAGAAAGGCAAAAATATCGCGCAGAAACATGTCTCTGTGTAAGTTTGTAAAGCATTATGATCACATGTGAGTTGAGTTTGTTTGATGTGTTGTTCTCTCCCATGCCATGAGGGTTTTTTCTCCGGGTTCTCCGGTTTTTCCTCCCTCAGCAAAAATCAATATGCGAGTTGAGCGATGTATGCAAAATATTTAATGTAGAAGTAGTGAGTGTGAGTGCCAGCAGAAGAATAGCCACTACGTGGATCTGCAGTAGAAGATTATTATTATTATTATATATGGGGGCAGCAAAACCGACGTTAGCTACAAAACGAATTTTCTAATTTAAGTTAACACCTATATCGTTAATTACACCAATTAATGAACTAGTGATGATGTCATGACGTCCTCCTTAATCGAAAATTATTAGAATATCGAGGTCGATTCGTACTCATTCGATACACATTCTTGATTGAACAGTTGAGTTCTCGATTGAATAGTTCACTTCTATACTTTCTGGATGGCAGAAAAAATAAATCACACCCTGGTCCAAAAGCTGAAGGAAAATCGGCGAAAGAAAAATTCAGCATGCAATATTAGTGCATCTGATGAAACAATTTGTTCGTACCACGGAAAAGTCATCATTGCTTGGGAAGAAGGAGGTCCGAAACTCGTCGAGGCGGAGTATCTTCAGTATCATTTTGGACAAGTAGGTACTGAGAGAAGAATGGCGATTTGCGAAGAAATTGAAAAGAAGAAAGATGTGCCTAAAAGCATTGGAAGCAATTTGAGTGATGTCCGAATGGATCTAAGGAAAATGAACTCAAAGTGAATATCATCACAGATCGAAGAATCATCAAGTTACTCATTTGAACAAGCTTTAATTTCTCTACATCTTGTGGACGACATCCGTTGGCATGATCATGAACGGTGGACAAAGAACTCTATATGTTTGTTACAAAATGAAAATGCAAATACTGTCAGATATTTTTTAGTAAGCGCTCAGCTTTCTCTTAAACTTGTTTCATAAGAATTGTTCTTTCCAGGACAACGTTCGTCGGCTTGTACGTGGCGATGAACATTTTTTTCTTGAAAAATCAACGAAAAGAATATATGTTGCTTTGAACTCACTGTCACGGGTTATTTTTTAGTTATGAATTAGTCTGTAACATGGCAAAAATTGTTCGTTTTTGTAATAAAATAGAATCGGTACAGAAAATTTACTGTCCATGTCTTGATTAAGACGAAGGTTCGTCATTGTTAACTTTAGAAATCAGCAAAAATAGTATTTATCAATTATATCACATCACAAAAACGTTATTACAAGTCTACAATAAAAATTGTTTTTGAGTCTATGTCGACCCATATGGTATTTTATTTAATATCTGATTTCATTTTCATTAAAGCTTTCCTGAGTTTCAAAATAGCAAAATTTCTATGTGGAAACATGGCGAATTGAAAGCGTCTCTTGGCTATTGTTTTGAGCGTCTATGATTGGACAAAATCTTTTGAACATTTTATTTTAAAAATGTGTTATCCATAGGTTAATATATTTTCAGTCTTAAAACCAAGATATTCTTATGTTAGCGGAGAGGAACAGGCATTTCAATATCCTTCCTCCTCATTTTAATGCCATTTTTCTCCCTCCTCCCAAATTTTTTCGGCCATTTCTCCTTCTCCTTCTCATAATTGTTTTCCTCCCTCCTCCCAAACCGATTTTTTTTTCTGCCTCTTTTCTCCCTCCTCCCTCCTTTTTGGGGGCTATTTCTCCCTCCTCCCTAAACCGTTCCTCTCCGCTCTTATGTGGGAAGTCGAAATTGGCCACAGAACAATAGAAAGTTGGCCCGTTTTTACGCGCGCTGTTACTTAATGACGTAAAGACACCAAAATGTAAACTGGTTTTATACAACAACAAGCGTAATTAGCCAGTAACAAAACGAGCAGGGGAATGGGACCAAGTTTCTTAGATACGAGGTAATTCGCAAACAGACTTCATAATAAGAAAGAACACATAAAAATAAGTAAGAATTGAAAATTTTATCATGTTTGAGCAAATGGAAATAGAATTATGATATTTCAAAATTTTCTTACAGAGAATGTATGGTTTGGCTGGACGTTTTGGCTGGACACCATACATTTCTTTGTAATTTTGACAGGGTTTGAATGCTCATAACATTGTTTCTATTAAGTCAAACTTCCCCAAACTTGGTCAGCAGGCTTGTTGTATGCTACTCTTTCATGTGATGGGGTATTTTTTTCTGGAACCTTAATTAAGTTGGTTTTGCAAATTTAGACCCAGTCCCTTGCTCTTTTGTTACCGGCCAATTCACCCGTCACGAAAGTATGATTCTCCCACAGCTCGTAAGCGAACGAAATATCACAAGCAAGTCAAAAAATTCACCTCGATAAGAGCCACCTTGATTTTTCTATTCAACTGGTTTAGAGGTACAAACTTTTCAATAACCTGGTTCTTTGTAGGGGTGGATACCATGGTTAGTTTAGGTCCTTCACTCCATTCTCCTATCTGTGGAATTTCGACAAATCAGGAATTTAACTCGTTAAGCTTAAGCTCACGGCTCAACAACGTTCAACAACGACATTGAATCGTGCGTGACATTTGACATTTGACATTTTTATTCAGAAATTAAATATTATTTAGATAATTACACATTTACCTGCTAATAGCATAGCGCTAATCGAGGCAGGTTGAGAATGTAAGATAGTTCATTAAAATTTCATACACTAGTATATGCATTTTTGCGTGTATTATAAGCTTGGTTTAACATTTCAGGGGCGGAATTAGGGGAGGGCGCAGGGGGTGCGCAGCCCTCCTGAGACGACCTTGACTCCTTTTTTCTCAATATTTTTTCCAAAATATCCTATAGAGTTTCCAATTTATATGATGGTGCACCCCCTCTTGAAGACGGTGCACCCCCTCCTGAAGATAATCCTGGATCCGCCCCTGCATTTGTTGCCAACAATTGTTGAATGATGTTGCTCAACCAAGACAACACAAACAAATTCACGAACAAATTTCCATGAAGCATTTCCGACTCTGAAGAACAGAATTGTGGTGAGTTTCTTCTGTCTAATATAGACGACTTTCAAAAATGGCGGCTCATTGTTCACGAGAACGAGGCCAGAAAGGCCTCAAAATTATCATGGCATCAAATGAGTCTAAGTATATCCTGTAAAATGCACAGAAAATAGGTATTTGAAAAGGAAAAGGAACACATAATCTTTGACAGCAATAGAAGTTTCGCCACACTTAATTTTCTAATAACAAGGTCTTTGTGGCCTCGTTCTCATGTACTGGGCCGCCATTTTTGAAAGTCGTCTATAAGATGTTTCTTATTCACTCATGATCGAGTGGCCATGGTTGGTGTAGGCGCATTCTAAAAACGTCAATAATGATTTTCGTTCGGTTTCCTCTTAGTGATAAACATGAATAACAATTGAAATCACTAGTAGTCTACCACTGTACCTTAATAAATGTCCCATTTCTTAAGTTCATGACGTCAATCGCGGAATTTCTTCGGCTGCCATCATCGTTAAACTGAAGAACTCCAGTTGTACCGAATGCATTGACCTTACCACACAAGATTTTGGTTAAAGAAAAGGGAGGGGTCGTCTGTGTTAGCGTGTGTGTGTGTGTGTGTGTGTGTGTGGGGAGGGGGGGGGTGGTGGTGGTGGAGTTGCACTATCATCTATAGGACTGATTGAACACAAGATAAAAAGAGAAGGGAAAAACAGCAACAACGCATGGCTTTTTCTTCCTCATTCCTATTAATAAATAAATATGAAACTCATTCATCAACGTTCGTCTTTTCTCTTCTCTTCTTTTTTCTTTTCTTCTATTCTCGTCTCTCCTTTCTTCCTCTCCAGTCATCTCTTTCATTTCCTACTAGCTATACCTTCTTGATGTACTTTAGTAGTCGACGTCCATTTTTTAACTTTGTCAATGTACTTCCTGTTACCCAGTCCTCCCAGGCGTTGTCTACAAACATGTCGTGGAGCGCATGCGCAAGAGCAAAGACCGCATCACATACCAAAAATGTACTGAACTACAAAGAGTAAAGAAAGCACATTACAATGAATGTTAAATGTCTAAGAAAGAAGAAGGAACGTGTCAGGGATTTTCAAGATTAGGAAATAGCGTGTGTCCGGTTTTCAACTTTTCTCTCTCGAGCACACCCATGATGACAAACTACCGTGAGCTAGCCTCCTATGCAGCCGCTCCTTTGTGTCGTCACGCAAGGCTTTCTCGTGCTTAGCGACATTTCTGTAAAAAAAATATTAATACTACTAATATAAGAGAAAACTCACCCTAGTTATGGCAGGTGATAAAGCTGTAGTAAGAAATCTTGTTATATTATTGTTGTAGACACGGGGTGCAAAACCGATGACGATTTGTGACGAGTCGGTGACCATATTGAAAGAGCGTATCTAAAAAATGAAATTGAGTTTGAAGCCCAATTTCACCAAAAACCTTTTTTATGGCACGGCCCCCCTAATTCTGCGAAAGAAGACCCATCATTTTTGGCATAGCACCCGAAATTATCATCGTGTGAACAGAAAATTTGTTGGTCTTCTAGGGGTGTCGTACCCAAAATAATCAGCCGTCTTGCTGCATTTCTACATCTACTTAGTCTTCTTCGCAGCAGTTTTTAGTCTCGTCACGCCACACGAATCCTCTCCACAGAGGGGATGATTCACGTGGTGTGACGACACTAAAAACGGCTGCGAAGAAGACTAACATCTACTTACAGGATCAACAAGAAGCCATCTGTGTGTTCGTACTTTATGAGCCAACAAAGGAAAGACCTACAGCACATAAAAATCATACAATTAAACTCTTTGAAGTTGGCAAGGTTTTATGACCATTTGCCTCTATCAACTTTCCCCACTTGTCATCTCCTACAAAAAGGCTGAACCACAATTGAGAGGAAGATGTTACCTGTTGTATGATTCCCTCTGCATACGCAGCATCACAGAACAGCAATAGGACTTCTGCTGGGTCGTTATGAAGGAAATATAGCTTTTCTATTGATGTTTTATTAATAAGACTTGGTTGGTCCAAAATTAGATCAAGCGTGTGGTAGTAGCTTGATGAAGGGAGAATGGACAAGAATTGTGACACGTGATGTCGCCAACGAACTGAGACACAGGAAAGAATACAAAAGTTATTAGGGAGCTTAAGCAGCGGTTACACGAGCGATTTTTTGCTTGAAAAGGCGACGCGATTTTTTGAAATTACCAACGTGGTAGCTACATGAGCGAAAAATACTGGTAGCAAAAGCTGCCGATAAAGGCGGCATGACAAGAAGGTCTGGTTTTCATAAACAAATATGATGCACAAAATTGTAACATTGATGATGTCAAAAAATCGTGTCGCCTGTGCAAGCAAATAATCGCCCGTGTAGCTTCGGCTTTAAGCATGAGAAGTTTTGTCAACACGGACGTTACGCGTACGTTTTTGTTCGTGAGCGCGCCGTTATCGCTAGATCATCAGATGAGGCTTTTTCACGTTATAGATTTCGACGACAAAGGCGATTTAATTTTAGCCCCCCCCCCCCCTCCCCATTAGATTTAGAAACCCCTAATCCAGATAAATATTGCACAGTCCCTAAGCTTTGAAATTAACCCAGGCTTCGGGAAACACCCGTAAACTTTATCGAACAAGGTAACAGACGCATAAAATCCTCGGGTCTTTCGAATATCGGACCCTGCATATCCATGCGCCCCAACCCCTCCCCCGCTAAAGTCCTAAGCTCTTACCATCGTACAGCACTACCAAATTTTTCCAACCATATTTAGCAATAAGTTCCAGCATGACTGGGTAAGTATTGAGACCTAGAATAACTTGTTTGAATGAATGGATGTAGCCAGCTTTCCTGAATGGATCGATACCCAATAATGGTGTTTCCAACATAGCACTCATACCATTATGGGCGTCTTTAGGTTTCGTGTCGACGATCAGTGCGGAGACATTATTGCGTCTCATGCTCATAGCTAGAAAAGAATCATAGCAAGAGACCATAATACTAAGTGTGCGAAACTGTTTTTTACAACACTTGATACTGATCTCGCGATCTGATTGGTTGATTAGAGTGTGTCAATAAGAGGACAGACACACTGCTGACGCGTTTCAGCGCGCGCGCTCGTTCTGTTGTCCCGTTTGAAAAGGATTTTTTAACTTTTATCTCAAATGATTGTTGTAAAAAACGAATTGAAGATGGCTTTTTGTTGTCTGTCCTCTTATTGACACACTCTTGACGCCATAAAATGTTCAAAACTTTGCAGTGAAACCACTCGCTGCGCTCGTGATTCCACTTGTTTTGAACATTTTATGACGTCAAGAGTGTGTCAATAAGAGGACAGACAACTCAAAACCATCTTCAATTTGTTAAATTGATGTTTGTGCGACTATTTGTGTCTTCACTAACAGCGAAAACCCACATAGAAGAACCTGTGATTCTCTGTGACACCGGCTGAAATGGTTTTCTATAAACTGTATATCTGGTTCATATATATTAGGTAGGTTATTCCTCAATCTTGCGCATGCAAATTCTACTGGACTCTGTTTTACCGAAGCGGAGCGGGATAAAAAGAGGCCTGGGTCTGGACTAGGTGGAGATTACGCGGCCGCTGAGAGGTGGATCTAATCGACAAACAAACAAACAAACAAACAAACAAACAAACAAACAAACAAACAAGCAAGCAAGCAAGCAAGCAAACAGACAAACAAACAAACAAACAAGCAAGCAAGCAAGCAAGCAAAACAGCAAGCAAGCTAGTAAGCAAAAAAGCAAACAGACAAACAAACAAGCAAGCTAGTAAGCAAACAAGCAAACAAACAAACAAACAAGCAAGCAAAACAGCAAGCAAGCTAGTAAGCAAAAAAGCAAACAGACAAACAAACAAGCAAGCTAGTAAGCAAACAAGCAAACAAACAAACAAACAAGCAAGCAAAACAGCAAGCAAGCAAGCTAGAAAGCAAACTGACAAACCATGCAAAACAAAAACAGACAAACAAAATCACAAAACAGCAAGTATACACTTACCAAATTCCATCATCTTTGATTCACTAAATGTCGACTCCACATAATGCATTGTTGTATTGGGTAACAGAGAGGAATTACTGTTAACTTGTTTAATGGCTGATAACACGGCTTGTTTCTCCTGTGATGACAACATCGCTGAAAAGAACGATTCAACCACTTTGTCAAACATGACCGAAAAATGGCATTTAGTCTTTCCTTTTTCCCGTATTCTCCATTTAGAAATAAAATTCAAATAAAGTGATGAATAACTTTGCTTTGTATTTGCCAAGTTAGTTTTCCGGCCGTTACAAAGAAGCGACGCGGCCGTCCCCAAAAAAGGCGGAAGTCTTGTTTTGTTCAGAGGCAGTTGCAATTTTCCCGTGTCTTTTACTTTTGTGCCTACGATATCTTTCAATAACGTAAATCTTTTTTGTATTTTTGCTGCCAAGCGAGCAAGCCTCAGCGAGCGAGCGCCGGCAGCATTCCTATTTTAGCCATCTGATTTGAGAAAACGGTCACACTGTGGATTCAACCACCTACCAAACCGGTTAAAACCAGTTTTAAATTCGATAGCAGTTAGCCAATAAAAAGAGTAAAAGTACTGGGAAAGTTAAACAAACCTGTTCGCAAACCGGTTCTAGGTACTCACATGTGCTATTTGGAATTCCTGGTTTTAGTGGTTTCACTGAACTTTGCATGTGCAAAGGAAGATCGTTTTTCTTTGGTACGAAGAGCCAAATTTGATAAGATTTCTTGAAAGTTTTTGCTTAAATGTTACACCCAATTTCAAAATTACGCGACCTAGTGGCGATGGCTTGTCTGGATTTTAAGCTCCTATCAATCAAATTGTAACGACTAGAATTTGCAAAATTTTAGCTTTCTAAATTCAGAAACAGAACAAACTTGAAATTATTGACAGAACATTTAGTATTTTCCGATGTTAATTTAAGCTTGCTTTAGGGAGAACAAATAGTCGGAGATTTGATTGACGGTAGTCAAAACACTGATAAAGCCATTCAAGTGTCGTCTGCAAAGGTCGCGTAATTTTGAAAATAGGTGTAAGCATCCCACATATAGAGCGTTTTGCCTCCCTTCTTTAAAATTCTTTTGCAGCACTCACATAAGCATTGCTTAAAGCTAGTTTATAATATATATTAGCAAATGTTTATGAACAATGAATTATCTTTCTTAAAGTTGTAATTTGTAATTGAATCAGGTTTTTATTCGCAATGTCGGTTTGAGACTTCAATATTGGATGTGTCCGCCATATTGGTTTTTCTTTGGTCATCTCGGGCACGTACTGATTGTTTTACTTCGGTCACAAAACCAATTGCGCGGCAAAATGTAGCGTTTATGTAACCTAAATTTGTTGATTAAAAGAAGTACTCACAGATATAAATTCTGCTAGGAATGTCTGAAGTTGCTGAGGATATGAGATTGAACAGGAACACACTAACTATGATTTGGGAAGCCATGTTGAAGGTTTACAGCCCTGCGTAGGAAGATAGAATTTACGAGAGATAATTGTATTCTGTAGTCAACTATAAATAAAGTTATCAGCAAAAAAGGGAGAAAACATTTACTAACATCCATACTGGTTCAATTTGATGATAAAAGCTTTAGTGACTAGAATGCTGCAGCAATGTAAATGTTACTCAAACAAAATCACAAGTTTGAGGAAACTTTGTTCCGAAGAGTCATGGAAATTATTCCCGTTTTCAGTCAAAAAAGTATTTTTTAAATTATTAGTAACATTATTACTTGGATATTTTTGTTTCAATGGAAGAATATTTTTTGGCTTTAATCTTGTCGTTCAAAGAGAAATTTTAGCATAACAAAAAATAAAAAAAACATTTGAACGACAAAAATATCTAAACTTGACATTATAAGAAAAATACAGATGCAATTAAAACGCTGCACAAGCAATTAAAACTAAAAAAATAATAAAATAAAACACGTTTTTGCTTACCAAATCAACAACTGCTGCTTTTTACGTCTTCTTGTATTGATAATAATATAATTATTTCACGTAATTCTCTCAAAGATTACGAAACTAGTAAATGTGCTTACTGGACCAAAACATTTTCTTTTTCAGCAACGGGTCTAACACAAAAATGTTGTGACTTTTCTTGAAGACTTTGATACCAATTTTAGAAGAAGTTCTGAAAGTTACAGAGCACTTCTTCCAATGAATTATTACGATTTGGTTTGTACTGTACGTCAAACAGCTCCAGGACTTCTGATATGAACAAAAGACGTTTAAGGACGTTTGTCGATACATGTGACACAACGACAGATGTTCTGCTACCGCGGAAGACCGAACAAACTGCCTGCGAAGTGAATTTTGAGAAGCCAAAAACTCGAACAGTTTTGAAAGAAATTTAAGCTTCTTGTCAGAAGAATATTGTGGAAGAGATGTGTGTATTAAGTTGGAACTTTAAACAAACCGTTGCCATTAGCGATTAAGGTTATAGTTTATAATTAAAACTGATAAAATATTCACTAGAACACTTTGTAGACTTTAGACTTTTATTGATTTACCCGAAATATACAAATGAAAAGAAGTTCGGAAGGTACAAAGTTATTGTACAATATTAACACGGTATAATTATCTCCTACCTTCCCTACTTTCATTCTACGGAATAATCACTTCAAATCGCTTATTCCAGCAAATTAATAATTAAAAATTGCTTCTTGTACCCTAATTATAATAAAACAAATAGACTTTTCATTTTACAATGGAAAATTACCACTTTGTAGGGATTTATGGACCTTTTTGATTGACCGAAATACGGTCCATCAAAGGCACCTTTATTTTTTGTAAGAAAGAGTATCTGAAACGTGAAGTCGGTATGGGCTAATAACAATTGGCGTGACCCCCCACTAGGGCAACACTACACGTGGGCTGTCCAACCGAGTGATTTATTCTGACCCTGAGTTTACACAGCCTTTATTTTCCCGCCTTCCCCAATGAATTCTGCTCACGCTAGTTACTATAATGCATCACATCACGTGACGCCCGTCTCAGTCCCCTTGGACCCGGTAACTAACCCGATAAAGTTTTCGGGGTATTTCTCAAAGCACACGTTATTTTTGATTTCTATGATTTTACGGACAACTTTACGGGTGCTCGCGCACTCTCGTAACTCTTCCCGCGTAAATTCACGGGCCCGTAAACGTATCCGACAACGTTTACGGGTATTTCTTCTAGCGCACGTTATTTTTAATTTCTATGATTTTACGGACAACTTTACGGGTGCTCGCGCACTACCGTAATTTCTCCCGTTAAAATTAATGGGTCCGTAAAGTTATCGAGTCTTTCAAGAATCGGGGATCCCTTTTTGTGCTTCTCTTGTGAAATTAGTTTTTGGACGTATTTGCACTTTATATTTCGTCGGCATTTTTCATTAAAAACGAAACAAAACAAAACAAAACGAAACAAAACGAAACGAAACGAAACAAAAACAAAACAAAACAAAACAAAACGAAGCAAAACGAAACGAAACAAAACAAAAACAAAACAAAACAAAACGAAACGAAACAAAACGA
Organism: Telmatactis stephensoni; assembly: GCA_029948255.1. Taxonomy (NCBI): domain Eukaryota; kingdom Metazoa; phylum Cnidaria; class Anthozoa; order Actiniaria; family Isophelliidae; genus Telmatactis; species Telmatactis stephensoni. The sequence continues at coordinate 65,156 of JALIZF010001193.1, forward strand.
AACGAAACGAAACAAAACAAAACAAAAAATTATTGCATAATCATTTTGGTTTTCATACAAAGAAACAAATGTTCTTTGATTTTATATCACTATTGAATAGATATTCTCAATATTTAAGTGTTTAAAATCGTTTTATTCATGTTATTTATGCACACATTTTACAAGGTTTACAAATTTTACTGAAGACATGTCACACATTGCTTTTAATCCAAGGAAATTAATCCATGCATAGTACAGCTGTATTTAGTAATTATATATTCCTTATTTAGATTGTTTAGTACAAATGAAAATAAAAGCATGCTGAACTAAAGCCTGGTTTTCACTAGAAGCGCAAGCAGCATAATGCTCCGTTTTCATTGAGATAACATGGACGCAAGCACAAGCGCAAGCAGCATAATGCTCCGTTTTCATTGAGATAACATGGACGCAAGCACAAGCGCAAGCAGCATAATGCTCCGTTTTCATTGAGATAACATGGACGCAAGCACAAGCGCAAGCAGCATAATGCTCCGTTTTCATTGAGATAACATGGACACAAGCACAAGCGCAAGCAACATAATGCTCCGTTTTCATTGAGATAACATGAACGCAAGCACAAGCGCAAGCAGCATAATGCTCCGTTTTCATTGAGATAACATGGACGCAAGCACAAGCGCAAGCAGCATTATGCTCCGTTTTCATAGAGATAACATGGACGCAAGCACAAGCGCAAGCAGCATAATGTTCCGTTTTCATTGAGAAAGAACCGATATGTGTGTGAAACGAACCGCGCCGTGCCGTGATCATGTCAGTACCGTGTTGTTTATAAAAACATTCGAAATTCCTGCCGCAACCGTGCCACGACTGTGCGGTGCCATTTTCACAGTCATACGAAAACTACTCTAACATGGACAAAAGCACAAAGCGCAAGAACAAGAAAAAGGAAAATTTTTAATCCTTGTGCTTGCGTTTATACTCGCATGTACGTGTAAACCAGGCCTTTTTGTTGAGAGCGCGTTTACTTGGAGATGATTTCTACCCGCGACATGAAAGTCTTTTGTTTCGGGCTGAAACCCGTCCCGTGACGAACTCAGCCCGCGGGACGAAAAGATTTACGTAAACGTAAATGAATTCTTGTTCTAGTCTCCACGTAAACGTTTCACCCGAAAATCACACGAAACCCGTCCCGTGACGAACTCAGCCCGCGGGACGAAATCCACCATGTAAGCATGCGCACCCTTGACCATGAGGAAAAATAAAACATGGATAACATTTCGATATTTTTTTCAAACCAGCATGCATTACAATGGTCGTCAAAACCTTGTAAATCACGTGACAAGCTCGTCTTTCTGAGAAATAAATTTAGTGAAAAACCTTTAAGTATCATATTTGCAAAATCGATTAGTTGTTTTAATTGAGTAAGTTATTTTCAGCTTGTGTTGTGCGTTTCTATATTTTAGATTAAAGTTACGTGGGTAAAAACAGACGCACGCGCATGCGCAGTACAGACAAAATTAAGGATTTTTTATGTCATCTCCCACACGGAAAGTAAAGTCGTTTTTCTTGAGGTCGAATCGAAAACGTCAATTTTTCGAAACCAGCAAAAAAAAAACCGTACGCATAGAAGTATTTCCAAACGGGTAACAATTTCTAATCAGAAATATAATTACCTCCTTTTCTTTATTAAAGCAACAGTAAATTTTCTTTTTGATTCCATCTAATTCTCCATTCTTCATCCAGAACAATTCCACCAACATTGAGATAATACCAAGCACGCATCCTACAGCGATTAACATGTACAGACCAACCATGTTAGCAAGACCAAGACGTTCTGTGGTTTTAGCTGGAATAATAGAGTGGCATTTGTTACTTATCAAAAAAAGAAGAATGTGAAATATTGCTCAAAATCAGTACCCTGGAGACCAGAGCCTTTACCGGGTTTTAGGGCAACTCTTGGGCATGAAATACAAATAGAAAAGATAGACACTTTGTTGCCAAAAAGACTTTATTATCTATATGAAAATAGGGAAATTTGTCACCAAAAGGTTTTTGTATGATTCTTCTCGAACGGTGTATACGGTGTGTACGGTGTGTACATTAGCTTCACTCGTTGTAATGGTTTTGTCTCTTCAACAATCTATTTGGAAATTACGATACGTTTCGTTCTGTTTGTTTTGTTTGTTCATTCGTTTGTCCGTTTGTTTGTTTGTTTGTTTGTTTGCTTGTTTGTTCGTCCGTCCGTCCGTCCGTCCGTCCGTCCGTCCGTCCGTCCGTCCGTCCGTCCGTCCGTCCGTCCGTCCGTCCGTCCGTCCGTCCGTCCGTCCGTCCGTCCGTCCGTCCGTCCGTCCGTCCGTCCGTCCGTCCGTCCGTCCGTCCGTCCGTCCGTCCGTCCGTCCGTCCGTCCGTCCGTCCGTCCGTCCGTCCGTCCGTCCGTCCGTCCGTCCGTCCGTCCGTCCGTCCGTCCGTCCGTCCGTCCGTCCGTCCGTCCGTCCGTCCGTCCGTCCGTCCGTTCGTTCGTTCGTTTGTTCATTTGTTCATTTGGTCGGTCGTCGGTCGGTCGGTCTTTTGGATGGTTGATAGATGTTTTTCCAGTTAAACCCGTTATTTCATTACTTCCACTGAACAAAATGGCTCGATGACTTATCGGAACCAAAACCTTCTGACCTACACTTATTGAAAATTTCCAGCTGATATAGACGAATTTCAAAAATGGCGGACTTATTGTTCACGAGAACGAGGCCAGAAAGGCCTCTAAAATCATCATGACATCAAATCAGTCTAAGTATATCTTGTAAGATGCACAGAAAATAGTTTTTCAAAAGGTAGAGGAACACATCGTCTTCGATAGCAACAGAAGTGTCGCCACGCTTATTTTCTGGTAACAAGGCCTTTGCGGCCTCGTTCTCATGTACTAGGCCGCCATTTTTGAAAGTCGTCTATAACGTTGAAGAAACGAAGCCAATACAACTAAACTACTTCTTACTTTTGTGATTCTCTTGACACTGGCTACGATAGTTCCACCATTTACGCTTAAGATTTTCCAACACTCCAGATTCCTGTAGCTTTAGTAGAGCAACGGATATATTGGCAGCATAGGGAAAATCTTTACTCATAGCAAACCCGAAGCCTTTTACTCCCATGAAACCTTTTACTTGAAACAAAAAAAACCCTGTTATTTAGTATTCTAGACGACATCGAGGCAAAATGTAACACGCATGCGCGACTTATAAAACGATCCCGATAAAAACAGTCAGTCGTGTGCTTTGTCGGCGAAAACTAGGTCACAAGAGCCAAAGTTAGTCTTTTGTACTAAGTACTTTCCTGTTTGCAGCAATACTCAAAATTAAACTCAAAGATATGATATGGAAAAATCTATTGATAAAAATTCTAAAAATGTTGCTTGGGATTCCTGTGGTCAAGTCGCGGACGCGCGTAAGCCCGCGAAAACTCGCGCATGCGCAGTCGTTTTGCTGCGGAGTCATTCTAGACAGTCAGCAAAGAGGAGGTTCATTCAAACCTCTAAATTAGGGGCTGCTTTCGGACGAATATGTAAACATGCATGGACCTTACCAAGACTAGTGAACAGATTAACCAGGGTCTCAAGGGAAAGGGGGGAGGGGAGGGGGAGAGAAAAGAAAGTGAGAGTCTCCTATGAACGTTAAATAAGGTTGTTTTACCTCCATACTCGGCAGGCGTTGCCGTCCATCACAAAATCCAGACAGGTCTCTATAACGCATGCTCAGCAAAAGAAGACCGAACGCCCGCCGAGTAAACGCTCAAAGTAAGCGTCTTGTTTACATTTAATGTAAAGGTGACTTACTTGAAATTAAATCGCACGGTTTTTGGTGAATGTGAGCCTCTGCGTAGGGGTGTTCTTCCAAGTGAAGATGTTTTGAATTAGCACGGACTGCTTCGATACCTTCATACGCAGTTTTTACAAAAGAATTATCATCCAGCATTTTTCGGTAAAGTTTCCTGTGTAATACAAAGTGATGTCGCTTATAGCTTGGTTAAAGGATAAGGACGCTTTAGGATACTAGAGTTGGTTCCGTAAAACGGCGCGGTACAGTTACGGCACGAATTTCAAATATTTTTATAGACATCACGGTACTGACACGGCCAGGGTGCTGCGCGGCCCATTTCCTTCCTTCCTTTCCTTGCTTACTTTTTTTTTCTCTCTCTCTCTCTCTCTCTCTCTATTTCTCTCTCTGTCTCTCTCTGTCTCTCACTGTCTCTCTCTGTCTCTCTCTGTCTCTGTCTCTGTCTCTCTCTGTCTCTGTCTGTCTGTCTGTCTGTCTGTCTGTCTGTCTGTCTGTCTCTCTCTCTCTCTCTCTTTCTTCCTTCCGTTCTTTCTTTCTTTTTTCTATTTTTCTTCTCTCTTTCCTCCTTTCTTCCTTCCTTCCTTCCCTCCTATCTTCCTTTCTCTCCCTATCTTTTCTTTTCATTCTTTTACCATCATGGACAATTTCCTCTCCCTATAATCTAAAACCTTTCAATCGTTCATCCAATTATTCCATCTTCTAAAAATTCTCTTACTTGTACGTATCATAGTTAGAAATGTTGAGTGCTTCTTGCAGTGATGTACCAGACTGGATGTGTAAAATATAGTCGCGGTCAATAATGTCTTGCAAACTGTTCACCGCCGTTGCAGTGTGACGAAAAGAGAAAAAGGCGGCCAAGTTTGCTGTGTAGGTTGAGACCCAAATGAGAATACAAAACCAAAAACAACCCACCAGAACTCGACCTAAAAGAACAATAAAAAAAATGCTAAGGCTAATTGTACGTGAAAAATCAAGAGGGAGGAATATGAAAAAAGAAAGGAAGGAAGGAAGGAAGGAAGGAAGGAAGGAAGGAAGGAAGGACGGAAGGAAGGAAGGAAGGAAGGAAGGAAGGAAGGAAGGAAGGAAGGAAGGAAGGAAGGAAGGAAGACAAGTACCTGACAGCGATTTTGGAGTATTATCGGCACCCTGACAAAGCATAGACGCTAACGAAAACCAAAAGCTATTGAAAATGTTGAACTCTACTCCAGTTCCATCATTTTCGCCGTGCCTAAAAAATCATTAAAACAAAGTCAATGAAAATTCCTATTTCACTCATTTCACACATCCAGTTAATTTGATGCATCAGTAAAGAAAAAAATTGAAAGGAACACTGTCCACAACATTAAACTTCATGTGAAGATAGACCATAATCGTAGATTTAGTCACAATGCATTCACACGTACATGCGTGCTCAAGAATTCACTATCTCAATCGAGTGCGCCCTCCCCTCCCCTCCCCCCTTCGGCCTCTTGTCTCCATGGTAACTTACTTGTGACACGTACATGTGTGCTCAACAATTCACTATCTCAATCGTGTGCCCTCCCCCTCCCCTCCTCACTTCGGCCATTTGTCTCCATGGTAACTTACTTGTGACTAAATGGACTAAAATGATTGATAGCTGTCAACATGAGTGTCATGAAAGCGAGGCAGGCTGTTGTCATTAGCCACACAGGGATTGAGTAGGGCATCATGAAGGCCAGTATGTCGATCTCCCCATCCTTTGGTTTCTGAGATAGGATGTCCATTGAGAACTGCATGAAGGGTTTACTGAACATTATGTGATGGTGACGCTCTGATGTGATTGTCAGGGGTGCTGTTGACAGGTCGACTTTCTAAAGAGAGTAATCATCATCATCATCATCATCATCATCACCATCAGGAGGCAGCATAACCGAGTGGTCTCGCAATCTGGCGGTCCCAGGTTCGATTCCCGCTCTGTCCACTAGCTGAGACTGAATTTGTTCCGATTTCGATTAGTTCAAATTCAGTTTCTCGGCCATGTTTGTAATATAGTCAACTGGTTTGCCTCCTTGCCAGTTGGGATTCTTAATCCGGCATTTATGTTTGATTTATATGATTTAGTTAGGATTTGTAAATTGAGCTGAAAAGCCCTGTTGAGGGAGTCTCAATCATGTATGTATCTGTATCATCACCATCATCATCATCATCAACACCATCATCATCATCATGACCATCATCATCATCATCATCAACACCATCATCATCATCACCACCACCATCATCATCATCATCAACACCATCATCACCATCATCATCATCATCAACACCATCATCATCATCATCAACACCATCATCATCATCATCATCATCTACTTAAACCATGCAAAGGGGGAACTCGCACTTGGTTGGGGATGATCATTTTCACCCCTACAGACTAAAGACACCAAACTTGATGTGGCTCAAGTCAGAGGCGGATCCAGGGGGGGGTCTATAGGTGCACCGGACACCCCCCTAGCGCCGTACGAGATGACGTCATCAGATTCCATTGTTAGGAGGCCGCCATCTTGGATATGACGTCATCTCTCAAGAGGCCTATTTCTGACACCCCCCTTTGTAAAATCCTGGATCCGCCCCTGCAAGTAATTTTTTACTCCCAATAACACCAATAAAGCATACTTAATTTCAATCTGGTTCTAATTTCCATAAAAGTACGCAAGTCCTGTGTCTGTTGTCACTTATGCTTACGTGCTTCTTCCAATCGCACGTACATACAGTGCTTTACATAGATGATTGCAAACACTAATTTCAACATCATTTCGCCCATTATTTCCGAAGAAATGACGAAAAGAATGCAAAAAAAGATCACTAAAACCACACGCTCACTTTGAGAGTGAAAGGACGCGATTAGAAGGAGCTCGCGAGCACAAGATGACAGCAGACACGGGACTTCCGTGGTATAATGGGTAATCGAAGTAGTGTTACTCGATTGATTGATTGATTGATTGATTGATTGATTGATTGATTGATTGATTGATTGATTGATTGATTGATTGATTGATTGATTGATTGATTGATTGATTGATTGATTGATTGATTGATTGATTGATTGATTGATTGATTGATTGATTGATTGATTGATTGATTGATTGATTGATTGATTGATTGATTGATTGATTGATTGATTGATTGATTGATTGATTGATTGATTGATTGATTGATTGATTGATTGATTGATTGATTGATTGATTGATTGATTGATTGATTGATTGATTGATTGATTGATTGATTGATTGATTGATTGATTGATTGATTGATTGATTGATTGATTGATTGATTGATTGATTGATTGATTGATTGATTGATTGATTGATTGATTGATTGATTGATTGATTGATTGATTGATTGATTGATTGATTGATTGATTGATTGATTGATTGATTGATTGATTGATTGATTGATTGATTGATTGATTGATTGATTGATTGATTGATTGATTGATTGATTGATTGATTGATTGATTGATTGATTGATTGATTGATTGATTGATTGATTGATTGATTGATTGATTGATTGATTGATTGATTTACAAGCTTATTCCTTCCAGTGAAGACAGGGTCACCACAACAGCTTTCGCCAATTACTGTGGGCCCTGTAGTGTTATAGGATTTGAGAGGTAGTCACCGTTTAATTTGTTGCTGGATTTGAACGTGTGTCGTCCGTTCGATAAACGAATAGCTCGATTTAGTGTCCAAACGATCGAATAGAAAACGTTATGCTCGATTTGTTGACATGAATTTTGTAACTGATAACGCGCCATGTATTTATACCTTTCCAAATTCCCTTTACAAAAACAACTGTCGTACCTTTTTGATCACTTCACCCACGATACCATTGAAGGATCCATCAGGTAATTGGATGCCATACAGACCATCTGGTGCTTCTACCAATTGGTACTTGAAATGCAGTATATTAGCAAGAGCGTCAGCTAAATCAACACTATAACCTTCTTTCGTTTCTTTGCCAGTTTTAGGATCTTTGCTGACCATATAGAATGGTGAATCCTAGAGGTAACATACATTCTGATTGACCCCAAAAATTATCTTACAAGAAGTAATGGGCGCGTCCCTATCCCTCCCTCCACCGGTACTCTGTTCTAAGATGAAGGGAATAGAACCCTGAAAGACTGTCCCTGCGAAGCGGGATAAAACAGAAGCAGCTCAACGTGGTCGGGTTGAAGGCCTGTAAGTGGCGCACAGAGCTGCCACCATACAACCCATCTCTGACCAAGAAGCACAGCTCAGATCGAAACAGTGTTGGTTTTAATTGAAGGAGAAAAACCGGAGTACCCAGAGAATAGAACCTTGTGGTAAGGGAGACACCCACAAACTTAACTCACATATGTTTCAGGGCCATGGCTGGGACTCGAACCCGGACCACAGCGGTGCGACGTGAACCAAAGCGCTACCCTTGCCACCCAATTTTTACGCTCATACAGAGTCGTTACTCACCCGAGCCACAATGACTTTAAGTTTTCTGTTTAGCTTATTCAGTGGTACAATTTCAGTCAGCTTTTCATTCGTTTCAGCAATGCCATTTAATATAAGCCCTGTGGAACTCCAGTTTCCAATCTATTTGTTGAAAAGAACATGATAAACATAAGAAAGAAAGAATTAATCATAATTATTGCAACTTTCTCAAATCAAGGACTCTAAGTTGGCAAAGATTGGTTTGGCAATAATAGTTACATGAACGACAATCAAACGACGAGGATGATGATGATGGGTGGTGGTGGCGGTTGTTGCGGTGATGATGATGATGATGATGATGATGTTGATGATAATGGTGGTGGTGATGATGGTGATGATGATGGATGGCGGCGGCGGCGGCGGCGTTGGTGGTGATGATGATGATGATAATGATGATGATGATGGTGGTGGTGGTGGTGGTGCTGGTAGTAGTGGTGCCAGTGGTTGCGGCGGTGGTTTTCACGTGCAGAGAAAATCCTACGGTATTGTTTCCCAGCCTTACGAGACCTGCTTGGGTTCAGACATACCTTAACAAACGTATTCGATCTCAAGTTCATAACGTCCAAGACTGCTCCTATACGGTCTCCTGTAGTATTGAACCTAATTGACCCTGTAGAACCAACGATATTGACCTAGGAGGAATGAAATACCAAGATTAATCCTAAGTTAAGTAATTGCTTGGTTCTTTGAATTCAAACACCAGTCTTTGAAGGAGCAAGGATGGCACAGATGGTTAGTGCGCGGCTACAAGGATTACAAAGAAGTCGAAATATTATTAATGGAGCCGCCTCGCTCTGTTGTGAGGGCTATGCCACTCCAGTGTTGGTGTGGCTAAAGCTTCATAAATGAAATAAGTGTGCCAGGTCACTGGGAATCAAGAACTTGGGACGTCTGGCTACGATTTCTTCTTTGACAATGCATACCTTTTTCATTTCATTTAAAATCTTTAGTCCGTTCTTCGATTCTTCTACATTAGTGACCTTTGTTTCTGTGACCCATTGCCCACTCTTAATGACGCTGTCTAGCGCATGAGCAAACGTCAACACTGAATCGTACAAGTAATAGGAATGGTTCTGCAACATAATATTGAAAAGGATCGTCTACATTGAATCCAACTAACAGCCCGTTACATATAGGGTGATACTAGCAGGCCATCTGTTTTGTTTTCTTCTCCTCTAGAACGTTGGCAACAAAAGGGTTAGTTGTAATCGAACGCATCCGTTCAAAAATACCGTGCAGCTGATCTATTCCAAATGGCTTTCAAGCGCATCGATAAGCATAAAGTCCCTTACCTTGATATCTGCCAACCCCTTTGACAGATCAGTCATCAATCGCTGTGAGTGAACGTTTGTTTCAATACGAGGTGTAAATGCCAACACAATCTGCGATCGTTCAGTTACCATGGTGAAGGATGGCAGCTATCAATCATTTATAAAATATCAGTAAATGGTCAACTCCTGGAAGGAATTTAGGGGAGGAGTACAGGGGTTTGCAGCCTTCTCTAGATAGTTTTTGATTTCTGTAACACTGAAGGATAATCCTTGATTCGAACCTGAGCTCAGACCCTGCTCAAAAAAGAAATGCTTGATTCTTAGAGTGAATATGGGAGGGCTGACAAATCAAAGTGATCAATCCTATGCGTGTAATGTAATTTGTGTAACCAACTTTAAGGAGAAAGGCCGAGGTGGAGTAGAGAGGATATATAAGAGGCAAAGTTATTTTTCTTGGGTATTTATCTTACCATGTCAGCTAGAATCCAGTGATGTGATCTTTCAGAGGTTCTCGAACGAGAGCTATGAACCTGTAAAGGGACGATATTGGATAAGTGAGGAAGGAAGGAAAGAAGGAGGGAAGGAAGGAAGGATGCAAGGAAGGGAGGGAGGGAGGGAGGGAGGGAGGGAGGGAGGGAGATCAAATATCTTTTTATGGTCAAACAGACCTCTTCCATGACGACGGTGACGAACTCTGCGTCACAAAGCAGGGTGATGACTTCCACTAGTTTGTTGTTCAACTTTTTCAACTTTATCTTGGTTTCCTCGAATAGTTTTCCATCCTCGTCAAGCACGACCTCAAGAACCTCACGCTCAACACTCGACGGTAAAAGTGACAGGAAATGAGACGCTTGGTCACGCCAACGTACTAAATGAAAATAGTAACGCAATATGTCACCCAATTTTCGATCCTTTGATATGAATAGCCATAGCCATGAAGACAGACTACGCAAGTATATTTGACTTAGGTAACGTGACAGGGGCTCGTTTCTCAAAAGACCCAATAACTTTACGGACCCGTTAACCTAAATAAATCGAATAAGTTAACGAGTCCGTAAAGTTATCGGGTCTTTTGAGAAAGGGGCCCCAGGTCATACAACTCACCTTGAAATACCAACAACACAGTGCTGAGAACAGTAGCATCTCCGTGACGCTTGATAACGCAAGACTACTAAACGTGACAAGTCACGTAACTCATCGTCAAGTACCACCAACAGTGTCAAGAACAGTGGCATCTCTGTGACGCTGGGTCACGTAAGACTACGAAACGTGACAAGTCATGCAACTCACCGTCGAACAACACCAATGCAGTGGTCCAATGATAATTCACAATGACGTCGCGTATGGCTTGATTGACGTCACTTCTGCGGGGAGCCAATGATATGGCATTAAATCGTGCATCGTCTTGATGTCTTGGAGGAGCGGTTATTAAGGGCACTTGAAGGAGACTGCTGACCAGTTCTTGAGAGGGCGATGGATACCCATTGAGAAATAGAGCCAGAGTTTTGTCTGAAGTAAGATTTGCCGCTAAAAAGAAAAAGTAATATATATTTACCAAGAACAATAAACTCCCCTGGCTAACTGAGACAAAAAAAAAGAGGCCAAACGGCCAGAGGCGGATCCTGGATTGTCCTTCAAAAGATGGTTGCAGCGTTATACAAATCAGAAACCATTCCAGAGGGTCCAGAGGATATTTTGGAGAAGTATCGAGAAGAAAAAGGGCTCACAGTCGTCTCAGGAGGGGTTACACGCCCCTCTTTCACCCTCTTCCCCTAAGTCGGCCCATAAACGCAGTCTTGGTCACTTCTTTCCAGAAGTTAGCAAAATTAGCCTTACCGTAGTCGAGTAGATTTTCGTCGTTGTAGGTAGAGTTAGACAGTTGAAGCGTTGTAGTAGTTAACAGTAAAGGGTCACTGTTGACTTGTGTTATTGCAGATTCGACAGATTTTAAGCTTTGGTTGTCACTTTTGATGGAAATAAACGCTGAGACAAAAAAATGCAAAGAGATCAACATTAGCCGGCATTATTTTCACGAGGCAAACTCATCGTCATCGTCATCATGATCATGATCATCACTTAAAATGCCCAGAAGGTTTTGCACGCACAAGATAAACAACTTAGTTTTGCCCGTTTTATGTTATTAGTAGTTCTGATTTCAAACGTTCGCATTGTCAATCCATCGTCCCTGTTAAGGAAAACGTGTTAAGAAAAACATGCTCGTGTAGATTCGGCTTTATACACGTATTGCATCATCATCATCATTATCATCATCATCATCATTATGCATTTTGATTATTACCAAGGAAAAATCACTTACCAATAGTAGCTGTTGAAGGGGAAGCCATGGCCACTGGTTTGTAGAACACAGCAAACACAACGAATAATAATAATGCCTTCATGATGGTTTCTAGGTGCTGTACAGATGGCAACAACACAACAAGAAGTTAACTCTGGGAAAGACGACTTCAAAACAAATTCAATATTGTTTACGTTGAGACATTTTATTCGGAATTTGTAGAAAGTTAATCAAATAAAAACTGAAATAGTATGAAGCGTTTGCACAAAAATCTAGATCATTGTTATAAATATGGATCAAATGGATGATTTTCGAGTATTAAGAATATAATATTACCGGTTTACTTAAGCTTGCACCATCAAAAAAGATAATATCAAAACTTAAAAACCAAGTACGATTATGACAGGATTATAACAAATTTACTATTTTTTCATCGACTTCTTTACTGGTGCTATTTAACGTAGATTAAATGGAAAGTTATATCAAATAATTCTTACCTTTAAGAAGTCTGTTTATGTTTTCAGCCACACAATTCAAAGTTTATAGAATTCTTCACCTTATAAAATGAGTTCATACGCTTTCAAATTCGGTTAATCCAGACAAAGAAAGCCTCAAATTCCCAATTAAATAAAACACAAGAATAATTTTGTCAACAAACAACAATAATTCTTCTATCAGTTTACCAACTCTGTCCAAAGTGTGCAGAATTCTTCACCTTATAAGATGAGTTATACGATTTTAAATTCGGTAAACTGAGAGAAAAAATCTCAGTCCCAATAAAACGAAGTATACGAATAATTTAGTCAAACAATTAGTCACGTGATTGAAAACAATTAATCACGTGATTGTTTAAATGAATGGCCCAGGAAAAATTGACTAGTAATTTCGACTTACAAAAGAGCTATATTCTCTATAAGTTATTTAATGGCTACACTCTTAGTGAAGCTACAGTTTCTCCTTGTCTACAAATTGTCCTTGACATTTACATGTTTTAAAATTTCGATTTTCATTGGACTGTTTTTCAATCAGGTCTAGTAATATTCTTTTAAGGTTTATATAGTCATACCCTTTGATAACTGTCAATATCGTAGCTAAATCCTTTGGTTTTAAGTCTGTTTCAAAATTGTATATTCAAACATTTTATTTCAGCTGCTTTTGGATTCCTTTCTTGTGGATAAAGTTACATGCTAAGTAATTCATATATTATTTATTTCATTTCGACTCATTAAAAATGGTAAAAATTGCGAAATTAAAATTAAAAGTTAAGCTCTACGTCCTATATCAAAACTTCCAACCAATTTATCCAGAGAAAAATATCTTTTTACAAATTTTCAATGTTGATAGTACCACTAAGCGCTGGTTGTCATGACGAACAACTCACACGCAATTTAGCTGCCCATGGGGGAGGGGGTGAAGCAAAACCAGCTGCTTCAGCTTCTTCCTATGAACAGAAAGGAATGTTATTAGCACATGACCATATTAACACGTGCACACTAATCAGGTTAAATTTGAAAACGCATCGTCTGTGTTACGTATCGTCTTTGTTACGTATCGTCTTTGTTACGCATCGTCTTTGTTACGCATCATTTTTGTTACGTATCGTCGTTGTCACGTATCGTCTTTGTTGCGCATCGTCTTTGTTACGTATCGTCTTTGTTACGTATCGTCTTTGTTACGTATCGTCTTTGTTACGTATCGTCGTTGTTACGTATCGTCGTTGTTACGCATCGTTTTTGTTACGTATCGTCTTTGTTTCGTATCGTCTTTGTTACGGTTAGGCCTGCCGTCCGCACTAAGATAACGTTTTTCTTTTGTCTAAGGAGCGAAAATGGAGAAACAAAGTTTCAAATTCATCGAGATTAGTATTGAAGTAGCCTTAATTCCGAAAGGCGATTTCTAGCATTACCTGTTTGGTAAAAGGTCTTTGTAATACATTCAAGATCCTATGAACCTAAAGTATAAAGTTGCAGTCAGTTTACTAATTAATGGATTCTCTTTTCAATACGAGTTCACGGATTTAACAATCCAATTACCTCCGTGTGCAAAACTACGCGTCCCGCCAGTCTTAAGTCTCGATTGGGAATTTGGTCAATAGGCTACCAAAAATCCAGACAGAGGCGGAGTTTTCTATACAGTGTCTATACACTTTGCTGGCTTTCCGGTAGCCTATTGACCAAATTCCAATCGAGACTTTAGTCTGGCTGGACGCGTAATTATGCACACGGTGGTAAGTCTCAGTGGGGAAGGGAAGTGCACAATATGAGCGGATGAACGAATGAAACAGCAAACGAACAAACGGACGAAAATACAAACGAACGGACGAAAAGCAAACTAGCGACCCACCGACCGACCGAACGAACGAACGAAAGAACGAACGAGCGCGCCAACAGCCGACCGACAAACAGAACGAATGGAAAAAGCGACCGAATGATCGGACAGACAGACGGACTCACTGACGTAAGGACGGGCGAGCTAGCTAGCAAGCAGCCGACCGACCAACTAACCAACCAACGGATGGATGATACATACATACACTTATCTTTCATTTATATATATTATATACATTGTTCGTACGTAACTTGTAGAAGAAAAAGGCAAGGCCCTAACCCTTATGTGTAAGCCCCTGCGTCAGCTATGCAAAAGTCTATTATGTTGAAATGATTTCTTACCTCTGTAAAGTCTCCAGCATCAGCCTTATCGATAGCCGACTGTGCCATCCAGTTACGAAGCACATATCGAGGATTAATTGCTGTGTAACAGAAGAAAACATGGTTGGTTACCACAACAAGCAACAGATTGTTTAACTGATTGTTCCTTTCTTTGCTTGTTTGTTTTGTTTTTTTTCATTTGTTTATTCATTCGTTGGTTTTGTTTGTTCGTTTGCTTGTTTTGTTTTTGTGTTTGTTCGTTCGTTTGTTTCTTCGATTGTTTGTTTAATTGCTTGTTCACTCGTTATTTTCGCTTGTTTTTTGTTGTATTTTTGTTTTGTTTTGTTTGTTCGTTCGTTTCTTCGATTGTTTGTTTAATTGCTTGTTCACTTGTTATTTTTGCTTGTTTTTTGTTGTTTTTTTGTTTTGTTTGTTTGTTTGTTACCATTCATTCTTTGCCTTCTTTGTTCATCTGTATCATTTGGCCCATTGCTGCAATACGAAAAGATCACAAAACCCCATTTACTAAATAGAATGAAAACATAAAACAGAACCACATTTTAGTAGCGCTGTCATGTGCACATATTTCATAAGGAGCTGAAAATGGTTTGATGCATGTTGTGGACTTGAATTTTCACAAAATTCGACCCAAAAGGACACGGTAAAACCACTAAGGTGCTCAATTGCAGAAACTTTAGGCAAATTAATGCAAATTAGGCAAACCGTTGGTCGTTCTCTAAAGAAATACACCTATTTCTAAAAACGTTGTCGGCGAAGGGTCTAAAGCCTATGCGACTCACACGAAAAGGAGTATGGGTAGAAATTACTAAACATAGAAAAGGCACATGAATATCAACACTACAATTCACGACTATCTTGCTTCTATCTACCTTGTACAACAAAGAACTTGAATTGTTGATGTTAAAAGGCAAGTCCAAAACCGAAAATCGACTGAGGTTTTGAAACTACCCATACTCCTTTTCGGTCTAGTCGCGTAGGCTTTAGCCTCTCATCCGACAACCTTTTTCGAAATAGGTGTATGTTATTTTGCAAAACGTTTCGCAGTCGCATACTCACTGACAAAACACCCTTTTATTATATAGCTATGACGTAATTTTACCATATAAGGATGAGAGAACTAAGCAAATATGAGGCCGTATTATATACCGTATTACATAGTTGAAAACTGGTTTGCCATATTTTACATAAAACATTCGGAAAATAGGAAACTAAGCAGTTATATAATAAATCCTTTATTAGATATTTTCTTGTGTATTACGGGCTGATATTTTACGAGTCGCGTATGTATTTTGCCGAGCCTTTAGGCGAGTAAGTGGTATTTATGACCTCTCACATTATTTTACACTTGCAATTTTGATGTATCACTGCCAGTTAATGATGTTTGAAGACAGTGGCTTTGTTTATTTGTTTGTTTGTTGTTTGTTTGCTTGTTTGCTTGCTTGTTTGTTGTTTATTTGTTTGTTTGTTGTTTTTTGTGCTACGCCACATATCCACGCTGTTGTGTCCTGTTGCAGCTGACATGCACATAGAGTCGTTTTCGTATGAGTGGGAACACTGTACGGTTACGATACGATACGGTTACAGCAGGAATTTCGAACGTTTTTATAGAAACTATGATACTGGTACAGTTACGATACGGTACGGTAAGTTTCCCACTCATACGAAAACGACTCTAATATGCAATATGCAACAAACCACTCAAACCCTTTTAAATCACATTATAACCACCTGTTTAATCGTTTCTGATAACGATGTAGCCAATCAATCCAGTTTTTATGTTTGGTCAGTTTTCTTAGTGCCCAAAAAGTGTTGCTACTAATGTTGTCCCTTGAGAGATCTCCTAGCTGTCTGAATGTCATCGTGTAGTCTGCACGGCTGCTTTCCATTATCTAAAGACGACGAGGAAAGCATTCTAGACTATTTGTCAAAGTATGATATAAATTAAGCTATGGTGCACCACCCGAGCGCAGCGAGTTCCGAGCCAAATCTTTTCCGTCCAGCCCGACCTAACTCAGTCATTAAAGCATTTTATCATATGCCCTGTTTTTTTTGTCTGTTTGTCTGTCTGTCTGTCTGTCTGTCTGTCTGTCTGTCTGTCTGTCTGTCTGTCTGTTTGTTTGTTTGTTTGTTTGTTTGTTTGTTTTTTTGTTTGTTTGTTTTTTTGTTTTTTGCTTTTTGTTTTTGTTAAAAAGTGTTAAAAAACCTCTGTTATTCAAATAAAAATATAACGCGCGGAAACGAGCAGGGCCGGACAGGTTCTTCACTAACTCGCGTAAAAGTCGTCCGGCCCCAATCACGTAACTTTTTTCAAAGGTTTTATTAACAGCGCACGAGCAGGACCGTACGGTTCATATGATAAAAGTAATTTACCCAAAGGAGGGACTTGATTAGCAGTTCATCTTCATTCACATTTCCTATTAAACCAAGCTTTCTACGGTAAATGTCAAGAAACCTATCATGAAAATAACCATATTAGCACTACTGATCATCCGCACATCCACATCCACTCCTCCCCTAAATCTGCCCCTGTTCAGCCTAAATCTGCCCTGTTCAGTCTAAATCTGCCCCTGTTCAGTCTAAATCTGCCCCTGTTCAGTCTAAATCTGCCCCTGTTCAGTCTAAATCTGCCCCTGTTCAGCCTAAATCTGCCCCTGTTCAGTCTAAATCTGCCCCTGTTCAACCTAAATCTGCCCCTGTTCAGTCTAAATCTGCCCATGTTCAGCCTAAATCTGCCCCTGTTCAGTCTAAATCTGCCCCTGTTCAACCTAAATCTGCCCCTGTTCAGTCTAAATCTGCCCCTGTTCAACCTAAATCTGCCCCTGTTCAGTCTAAATCTGCCCCTGTTCAGTCTAAATCTGCCCCTGTTCAACCTAAATCTGCCCCTGTTCAGTCTAAATCTGCCCCTGTTCAACCTAAATCTGCCCCTGTTCAGTCTAAATCTGCCCCTGTTCAGTCTAAATCTGCCCCTGTTCAACCTAAATCTGCCCCTGTTCAGTCTAAATCTGCCCCTGTTCAGTCTAAATCTGCCCCTGTTCAACCTAAATCTGCCCCTGTTCAGTCTAAATCTGCCCCTGTTCAACCTAAATCTGCCCCTGTTCAGTCTAAATCTGCCCATGTTCAGCCTAAATCTGCCCCTGTTCAGTCTAAATCTGCCCCTGTTCAACCTAAATCTGCTCCTGTTCAGTCTAAATCTGTCCCTGTTCAGCCTAAATCTGCCCCTGATCTAGCTACCTGGAGTTGAATATCTCAGCATACTGCATCAGAACCCTTTTAGATCTGCAAGAAAAAGATGAACATCAATACAAATACTTTTTATCAAAGTATTTCTGTTTTAGACTTACACTTTTCTGTCCAGTAGAGGGGACAGTGCTTGTGATAACTTCTCAAGGCTGAAAAACCCAATACTTGGTTGATTTCTGAAGCTATAGCGACCTTCGTCATCAGAAGAATTAGGGACAAAATCTAACAGAAATGACACTTGTTAGAAACATTTGTGAATCTCTTTCACATCCAAGAAAGAAATATTTCATATTCACTCATTCATTCCTTCCTTCAGTCATTTGTTTATTTGTCCATTCATCCATCCATTCATCAATTCATTCATTCATTCATTCATTCATTCATTCATTCATTCATTATTCATCCAATCGTTCATTTGCGCATCAATTCATTCATCAATTAATTCAGTTGTCGTCCATTCATCCAATCATCCATTCATACATTCATTCATCAATCCATTCAGCCATTCTTTCATTCAATCTTCCACTCATTCAATGTATTCTTTGACAGCATATACAGTATATACGATACCTGTATTGTATTCATCCAAAAACCCAAATGGTCCATAGTCAATGGTTATGGACAGAAGACTAAAGTTATCTGTGTTACAAACACCTGAAATACACATACAACAAACATCTCTATCAAGGCATGAAATGGACCACGCCTTGTCTTCTTCTTCCTTCTTCTTCCGAGTTGAGCCCACCTCCTTCTATGAAGATTCTTGTGAGCTTTGTGCAGGGTGATAGAGGGTGCTCAACGTAAAACGTTTTGAATAAAAATAATAAAAATGTTTTTAAAATGTTTTCAGTTAGCTGGGGCTTCAGTTTAGGTGTGACCATGTCATAACCATGTCAGTGCTAGGATGTCTATAAAAACGTTTACAGCGATTTTCGAAATTATGCGAACTCATGCATTGAAAAAGTCCGTTGGAATTTCGTTATTCACTTCCGTCAATCAAATTTGAAAATTAAAAATACGAAGGTTTAACTTATACCAAAATCATATTTAGCTTTTACAGGTCGTTTAAAGATCATATTATTCCATTTGGTATGTTTTTAGGGATCTTTATGAGTAGTTTGAAGTGGGCGGAAGCGAAAACCCAAATTCCAACGGACTGTTTGGAGGTCAGAGTTCGCATTATTTCGAAAATCGCTGTAAGACTCTTGTCTGTCGTGAACACGCCATGCTATAACTAAGCCATCTTCACGATCTTACAAAAACTACTCTACATTTGAAGGCATGCCCTAGAAAATGACATAAATTAAATCCCCCTACTCTAGAAGAGCCAGCTATGCAAGCTATAAGTAAGTACAGACTGTCAAACCTACCATGAGCAAAGCCCACAGACTGCCACTTTGCAATCATTTCTGCTGTCATAGTAACAACTTTGGAGAAAAAGTTCTAAAAAGTTAAAAAGAGTATGAAATTAACAACAACTGAAGACTCTTCAGATTTAGGAAAATGAGATATTAAGAAAAACAGATATTAACGATCTGTATTTACTAAATCAGTGTATGCTTGCCTTGTATTTGTTGCTGTCATTCTTTATATCTTCAAAATTCTGTTCAATGATAAAGTCAACAAGTTTTCTGTGAAATGATAAAACAATCAAATATATCAACTCTTTCAAAATCATTAGCAATAATGAGGTTTGGCATCTGCAGTGATCCGCAAGAATGTCTACGTGTCAATTAGCCCAGCATGTTTTAAGCACATTAAGGGGGTATTTACATGGCACTAGGATCACCCTAGCACTAGAATCATCCTAGCAGGCGAATCATCCTACCTGCTATACATTTATTGCATTCTGTTTACATGGAAATTTGTACCTTCACTTCAGGTACTAGGATCATCCTACTAAACAGAATGTAGTAAATGTATAGCAGGTAGGATGATTCGCCTGATAGGATGATCCTAGTGCCATGTAAACACCCCCTAAAGCAAGGGAACAAAAACAACATCAACAACAACAAACAAGACGAACTAAAACACAGAGATTATTGGAATGCACTGTTATTGATGTTACCTTAACAAGTCTACTTCTCCATGCTCTGTGAGGATTTCTAATGATCCAATTCTAAACCAGGACTTTGCAGCACGGAGTACTACTGCAGCTAAAATAACAATTATAATGTATATGAAATAATGATTTTAGATGCCAGTGGAGATAATCAATACATTCATTACAACATGGAGCAATGGGGCTATCTTAGACTAAAATTATGCCACTTATAATAATAATAATAATTATAATAATAATTTTATTTACTTATATAGCGCTATTTCCAGAGGTGTCCGCGTCTTATATAAGGCATGTCTTACATAAAGCATGTCTTTTTTGGTCTCATATGAATAGCTCTTACTAATGTTTACAAAGAAAGTCTTACAAAGAAAATAAAGATTTCATTAAGATAAGACAATTGCAATCAAATGATGATGAAAATGATACATATAAACTGATATTCGATAATACCTTTTTCTTGTTTAGGATGGCCATCATAAAACATATCTCTCCAAACTGGATCTTTACTGACAACAAGACTGCAATTTGAGCAATAATGCAAAAGTTAGACAGTGTAATTTGGTTCAAACATCTTAACAAGTAAATCTAACATCTGTATTATTTTTCTTGGCATTTAAATGTTGAGTACAATGATAAAGATTTGTGCCTTACATTTGGGAGGGGAGGGGAGAGGAGGGGAGGGGAGAGGAGAGGAGGGGAGGGGTACTTATTTGGAAGGTAATGCTTTTTCCAAACAAAATACAGTAAAGAGGGGGTGCTTTTTGGAAGGAGGGCAATTCTTCAAATCATTACCAGTAATTACCTTTGAATCTCCACTAAAAGACACCTCCCCTAAGCAGACACCTCCCATAAGTGGACAGCAATCCTCAGTCCCTTCTCCTGACAAACTCTACATTTTCAACCTCCCATAGTCAGGGGATTCATTCAGATTTTGAAATGGGGGCAATGTGGCTGTGACACCAGGGCAAGAAACAGAGATATTTATTACCAAAAGTTGCCTTAGTTGCCCAAGACAGCTGGGCAAAACCCATCAAAGTCATCTCCACAGCCAGTCAATTTGCCAATTGCCTGGTCCTTATTGGATCCCCTTCATAGTGGGCACCTCACAAGTGGACGCTTAATTTCTAGTCACAAGGGTGTCTGCTTACTGGAGGTTTACGTGTACTTTCATACCTTGCAGCTCTACTGGTAGGTACACCTAGATGATACATGGCCTCACTTGCTAAAAACTCTCTGATGGATGACCTCAGAACTGCTCTTCCATCTCCGTGCCTTGCAGTAATACAATAACAATATCATTAGGGAATAATAGAGTAGTATCAGGGAGTAGATTTAGGGAGGGTAAAGTATTTAGCAATGGTAATTCCTTCAGCTGAACGCTGGTCTCCCAGTAAGCCGATAGTACACTCTTTACCCCCTCTGTCCATCAGTGCTCCATTTTACAAGCATTCAAAGCTACTTAAAGCTACACAGAATAGAAAGATGTCAAAACAAGTGTGAGGTGACTGGGAATCAAACTCGAACCTCTAGTTTCACAAAGCTGCACACTAACTGAGCTACACTTGTCCCTTAAAGATGGGTGTCCATTGGATGTGCAAATCCCCCTGAGATAACTTTTGGCCCTTATCTTCTCAATCCTATGTTTCTAATTTCTACAAAGCCCCCCACCCCTCTCTGAAGAATTAATCCTGGATCTGCCCTTGAATATGTAATGATGTGCAAAAATTCTGCACATACCTTGAATACGGTGTTTTCCCTGAACCTTTGAGCTGAAGTTCCCATCTCTCTCCTTTTCTGATAAAATTACAATAAAGTACTTGATGTTTCTGTTATTGATTATAATTTAACTTAAAAACACTGTACAAACATTTCATTCTGCTCTCAGACCTCCTTCCATTTCCAACCAAATCCAATCTCCTAATCTCATGATTGTATTTGACTGACTGATTTCTGAATTGTTAGACTGATTTAACCAGGATAATTATTGATTACCTGTTAACATAATCCCCTAGGAGAACAGCTCTTCCATCCCCAAGCTGACCTGCCCAATCACCAAACTGTTACAAGAAATTATAAAATAACTATGATATAACGCACACTCTGATTAGCCAATTGGATGCGTGTCGCGTGTTTTCTACGAGAACACACAGCACGTGTGCGCACATTTTCAAACTTTCTCCAACGAAAAAAAGAAAAGAAAACTTCAATTGTATTTATAAAAGAAACAGAAAACTCGGCATCAGTGCTATGTTGAGTTATAAAAGCACTTGGGAATTGTAAGAAGACTCGATAAGTGTTGAGAAGCACTCTGCTATGCCTCGTGCTTCTCCTAGTACTTCTCTCATCTTCTTACAATTCTTGCCTGCTTCTATAACTCAACATAGCACACTGCCTCGTTTTCTATTTCTACAACATAAAATTGGCTGATTAGCAGCTTATTAAAGTTCCAGCCAGATGAAAGCATATATAAATGGCAATTCTTGCCAAGACTGTGAGGTACTCTTTTTTATATATATTTTCCAGATTTTCATTCATTCCTCAGTCTATAGATGATGATGGTGGTACAATGATGATGATGAATCCCTACCTGATGACCACCATAGCGATGAGCAATCGGAATTGAATTCTTTACTAATCCATTCCCAGATACAAAGTTCAAAAATCTTTCAGATCCAACTACCGAATTTGCGTCGATATCTAAAACATTCTCCAAAACATTTGAGGAAACAGCAACCAAGACTGGCTTTGTTCTCAATGGTACAGGCTCCACATAGGAAAAAATTGCTCTTCGTACTTGCCGACAATAATTCCTCGTTTCTAAATCAATGGGCATTGTTTGTACTAATAAGTTATTTTCTTCAAATTCCCAGTCTTCAGAGTTCAAAGCTTTCTGTATGGTGCAAAGGTCAGTTTTTTGGCGCGATATTGCGCGAATGAAATAGATAAGTGTTCCATTGTTGTTGCATGATTTAAATGCTCTATCACATTTTCCAGTCAACGTAGGAATAATACAAAGTAAATATACTAAAAAGAATAGTATTCCATTAGAATATATACAAGATCTTTGCAGAGGACGCAGAGGACAACATCCCCTGAAAGCAGCCATTTTGTTGTTGTTCGGCCCAAGTCCTTCGCGCTCAATGATACACAGGGTGACCACAACATCATTCGAATCTGAAGTCGTCGTCGTTATTTTTGTTGTTTTGTTTTGTTTTGTTTGTTTGTTTGTTGTTGTTGTTTCCACAAATGAAAAAAATGGCGGGGTATAAAAATGACTAAAATCAGAATACGTTAATATAAGAAATTAAAAAATCCATTAATAATTCATAAGGCAAACACAA
Organism: Telmatactis stephensoni; assembly: GCA_029948255.1. Classification (NCBI taxonomy): domain Eukaryota; kingdom Metazoa; phylum Cnidaria; class Anthozoa; order Actiniaria; family Isophelliidae; genus Telmatactis; species Telmatactis stephensoni. Next base: position 88,325 of record JALIZF010001193.1, read on the forward strand.
TGAAAATCGCCACCGTGACGAGTGTCTTTATATCTGATAAAGATTCGGCCTAATTTACATGAACTTTAACCTCGATTTTCTCCAAGATAAATGAAGATATTTTTGAATTTCTTTTAGAGAACAACTCTAATATGTGTTGGAGTTTTTTAAGCCGTATAAAGAACTCGAGATCGTGTTTTATCGGTATAAAGATCCTCGCCTACGGCTCGGATCTTTATATCCGATAAAACACTCTCTCTCGTTCTTTATACTATACTTAATAGAAAACTGACTAACAAGTAGTCCATCGTCACGACATCAAACAAATCTTAAACTAATTTACCTAACCTAAACCTTATCTGAACCCACTCTCCTTAAATAATTCGTGTTTCTAATTGTTAGATGGAACTGAGGAAGACAGACAGACTGGCTGTTAAACTCCCTAGTTTAACCTCCTCAAAAGCACCAAGCCCGGCAATTGGTGATATCTTTTAATGCAAGTTAGAGAATTTAAGAGATAAAAGGTTCTTTTATTGAATAAAACAAGTTAAAGAGTAAGCTATTTGCTGCCATGACACCTGACCGAGCCAGCATGACCTCTGCTATGCTGCCACCATCTACTATTACTTTCTGTACGCTTCCTTAATCACCGCCACATCCCTTTAGATATCTCTAATGGCTTTTAAAACTTTAAGAACTAGTTCAAAATGGCCTTAAGGAGTTAAGTACACACAACCAGTGGGAGGCAGACGCCTTTGCGTCGAGCACAAAAAGGCGCTGCGGCTATCGCAATCAGCGTTAAAAGTTTAGTGTTTTATCATTACAGTTATAACAGACACTTAGGGAGGTTTGTAATTTAGAGAACATATCCGTTATAGCTTAACTACAGGAAGATTATTGATTATGCTAAAAGGGAGTAGACAGATACTGGATGAATTCGTGTCTGAATTCGTGTGATTGTTCTTAACTTGTATACGTATTTTTTTGTACCAGGGAGTCTCGTTTTTGGAACCTTTGCATTGTTCTGTGAGCTGCTCCCGCCCTAGGGCGAAGTTTATAAATAAAATAAATAAAATAAAACTGTTGGCGTACCTCAAGAGCTAATTATTGGTCCCTTTCTTCTTGTAAATGACTCCAGAGGTGTAAAGTAATGTTATGTAGCACGCTGTTGTACATGCAGATGTGTAGACGAAACTATCGTGTTTGTTTGTTTGTTTGTTTGTTCCTTCGTTTGTTCGTTCGTTCGTTCGTTTGTTTGTTTGGGAGATTTTCTTTTTTTCCGGTTTACTTGTCAAAAGTACTTATTATTTTGTCTTAGCAAGTTTATATAAATACATACATACATACATTTATTTCTTCAACCATCGGGAAATAATCAGTTAATGGATTATTGAATTCGTGTAGCTGTAGAATGGACCCGGTTCATGTAGTATTCACTGGACGAAAAATTAGATTTGCTCGCCTTTGCTTGGTTGCAAATGTGGTGCAAACATTGAAAACATTTGTAAGCCTTAAGCAAATCTGGTGAATGCCGTATTCAATTATTACTTATCCCATTTTCAACCGATGCGCAAATCTGGAATCTACCAGATTTGCTTTAGGTTTACAGTATCTGTTTTCAATATTTTCACCACATTTGTTACCAAGCAAAGCAGAATAGGAAAGCAAATCTAATTTTTCGTCTAGTGATAGTATAATATATAGGATTTATCTTCAATGCCAAGTTGTAAGGAATTAATATGCGCGTCTGTCGTGTACAGCAGCCACAAGGTTGAAGTACACACCACTTAATCGCCCAATTAGAGATCATCTTTGTCTAATACAGCTCTTAACTGCTTCTCTGGCAGAAACTGGATTTCCGAACCATGAACGTTCCATTTAGATGATGTTTAGAAATCCCTTCAGCGCGCTTTCTCTTTTGTGTTAGGTGCATTTGACTATTTAGAGCCCTCAAAAACAGTCATACAAGCACAATCAAAGGCGATGAGTTTTTAATCTATAAACTTTTGCGCATTACCTTCCTTCAATTCGATATGCAAGCCCACTTCATTCAAAGTCAATTTTCTCTTGTTTGGGCGAATCTACGGTAAGGGATATGTCGCATACCCGCTCAAATCCGTTGCTTTGTGTTTTTTTTCTTTGATCCGCACTTCTTTACTGATTAAAATGCTGATATAGGTTTAAGTTTTCCCCACCCCCTCCCCTCAAACTAGTTAAAAAAAAATCAATATATGCGTATATGAATATTAGATGTTTATTAAAATATGAAAAAGATGTGTACCGCAGGTCCCGGATGTGCGCTCGCGCTTGCCTTTTCCCGCCTTTTAGTTTCTGCTTCTTTGCTTCGCTTGTTCGTACAAACAGTGGCGGCTTCTAGACTTTTCGTCGAGGTTTCGGACGCCGATTGAGTTAGGTTTTCAGAATGGAATGAAAACGAAAGCACATCAGAGAAAACCGAATATGATATTGGTATCTTTGGGGAATACCTGGCAGCGATAAACGAGCAACGAGAAATCGAAACATTACGTACCACTTTAAAATCTCCACTAATGAAATTCATCTTGGCGGTAAAGGAAAAAATCCAGAAATGGACAGAGCATGTCAAACTTAGTGATCACTGAAAGTTTCAGATGATTATCTTATTAAAAATTGAAAAAGCTGATGAATCATATCTTAGAAGCTAAGTGCTAGGTTTTTCACAAAAATGTATGGGTAATTTTCACTGGGAATTGAGCAGCGTCCCCCCCCCCTCCCCCCTCATTATATTCGAAAAACACTATATATTCTTTGTAAAAAAAAGTCAATGGTTCCAAAATTTATCATTGCTTCAACCCAAAGCTTTCACTGATTACTAAGTCTGACATGCTCTTTCCATTTCTGGCATTTATAGAGCCCTAACATTAATATTTGTGATTGATATATAAAGGGTGACGCCTACTGATAGCAAGCAATTAGAGCTATTGTTTAGTATTAGTATCCATCTTAACTTAGATCTATATTACGAATCCTGCATTCCGATTGGCTACTCTACTAGGGGCTATTCGTGATAGCCCATGGTTGAGGAAAAGCAGCCTGTGTGAAAAACGAATATAGAACGGCGGCTGAATCATGATTTGCAGATGTTTCTAGACAAGTTAAGTTTGACCTACAGTTTGGTGATACTAAACCAATTAGACCTCTCGCCCTCATGGTTCACAAGTCAAACAGCCGGAGGGACTACGGGTCTCAGTAATTGTGAAATATCCTCTGTGTCTGTAACCTGGCGCTAAGACGGTCAGCGTCGGTCATGAAGGAGTGGAGCCGTAACAACGAGCACTAATAGTCTGATAATATCATGGCTAACAACACGGCAGTGATAAAAAATTCATCGAATAGGTTAAAGTACGTATGACAGAGCTGTTTGTCATGACTTAAGTCTATAACTGAACGAAAATGTATTTTACAAAACCTGTCATTTTGAGATCAGTTAAGTCTATCAAGAGATTAGAAATTAATTTGTCTGTAAGAAAGCATCCCTTTAGCGTGGATGGTGAAAACGGAGAAAAGAAAGAAGCGATTTCAAAATTATTCGGATAAGTGCATAAATATATGTGTTGTTTTAAATGCTCACTATTTAATCATGAAAAATGATTCAAAATTTGCTAGGAGTTCTCGAATATAGAAAGACTGACCGAATATATATAGGTCAGGGAATGGCCAAGCAACAACTTTAATTCAAAGAATAGCATATACATCAGATTCCCAGACTTACTATTATAATTTATAATACATCTTCAACTTTAATTCAAAAACCAGCACATGCATATTCCCACACTCACTATTATAATATATAACATCATGTGCCATTTTCATACCAGAAAGGATAGATAATTTACAGCTTTTTAATATCAATTGAGTACGAACAATTAAGTGATTTTTTTTATTATGTCAAAATATTCATTTTTCAAGCCGTTTGAAATGTAGTCTAATTTCTCCATTTTCGATTCTTTTTATTGAGTAATTTTGTAAAATTTTGCTCGGCTTCCATTCTGAAAACTAATGTTTGACTGAAATAAAATTTGTATTTATTCTAATAGTCTACACAAACAAATGACCATTTCTATGCAATGTAGCAAGAACATTTTCCCGCCAAAAAAATTCGCACGCGCGTGCGACGAGTTATGTTTGTAAAGACGCTGTTACACGCTGAAACTTTCCTCTGAAACTTGCCTCAATCGCCGTTGCGAGACAAGTTTCACAACGCACTGCACCGTGTAACATGGTCATTTAGCTGAAACTTTTCCCAGGTCGGTTTCACGAGATGGCTTCACGAAAAGTAGAACTACTTTCTCAGTACTCCTTTAACAGAAAGAAACGTGTGTTGCGAACAAGTTTCAGGACGAAATTTCAGCATGTAACACCCCTTGTGAAAATCGTCTCGCATCGGCGATCGAGGCAAGTTTCAGATAAAAGTTTTGGCGTGTAACAGCGCCTTTAAGGAATCCACTTTATGTTAGATGCAGCAAATATCGCTATTTTATGAACACAACACCTGCACTTTGACATTATCTTAGCTGAGCAGTTATTAACTAGGTATCTCTACTAAGTGACACTACAAAGTTTTGCTATAGGAAGCTATTAATATCAATTATATCACAACTTGAAAAAACATGTTAATATTCTTCAAGCGTATTAAGTAGGTAGAACGTTTTCACACACTCCATTTCGCCTGATAAAACCTATGTTACTAAAGCGGTTTTAATGTCACTGTCAATACAACATTTTACATGTATCTGATAGGATCTGACGCGGCTGCATATTTTTCAATCCAAAGAAATGGCTTAATTAAAAAGTTTTATGATCTTTATTTAAGTCAAAGGATTATTAAAGGTAATGAGATGGCAATAAAAACCAAACCAAACAGCGGGGCTCCTGTGTTCGTATTGGCGGAAAGTGCAAAGGAAGTGGTTATATAACAGCTGCATTCATAGGCAGCATTGCGCATGCGCATTTATTAGGCTCCATTGCGCGCGTCAAATCATTAACGCCGAATATAAAGGCGTGAGTTTGAGGTTCAATCGGAATACAAAGAGATCCTATAAAGTTAGAGACAAGTCACCAGAGAGAGATCAAGGCAAAGAAATGACCGAAGGTTAGCTCATAAGGTCAAATATCGTATGTTAAGCCATTTTACATTAATATGCACCTATCTCTCCGTAGACGCGTTACTAAGGATTAGATATAGTTTATTCCTTAACTAGCTCTTTATACCGTCCTTTTTGTGTGTACATCTTGATGGCTTTATCAAGATTATGTTTTCGGGTAGTTAATATTTAAAATACAAAGTTATCAACCATTCTGATAAGCCTATTCAATTGTAAGGCCGAAGCTTGGTTTTTATATTGTCTTTTATCTTTTCCTGGGGAAAACAAGGTTTGAACAAATCTCATTATCAGTAAATAGCGAAGGTTTATCCTTCGTACTTGAACGCGCAACTGGTTTTTGCAACTGGAAAAATTCCCCAGCGCCACAAATATTTTTAGATAAATTACTTTCTTTCGCAAAGGGTTTCAAAACTTCAACCAGAATACGCAAAGTCAAAGCATGAGTGCAAATGCTAATTTTTCTCCGTTCCCAAACATAACAAGCAACATAGATTTTCACACCTCTTACATGTTTTAGTCGAATACCTATGTAAATATTGGACCTTTGCAAATTTACTTTGTAGCTGAGTCAAAAAAGATCCAACGCGCAAATGTTCCCGAACCATCGCAGCACCATCTTGCCGCAGGACAGTCCGCAAATCAACGGACATGGAAATTTCCTATAAGTGAGCTGGATTCTTTGCTTTATGGCTACTACTCGTTGCAAGATTATCCCTTTATGGCCAGCATTACGGAAGTTAATACTTCAGGTACATTTTTTGTGTGTTTAACGGCGAAAGTCGAACTTTATTTCTACAGAAATGTATTTCTGTTTACACTGTGTTTATAACCTTTATTTGCTTTGTTGACCAAAGCTTTGTTGTATCACATTCTTTGGTACAAATAGCAAAAGCTTTAGGCTACAACTCGCCTTTTGTTCTCTATGTTGTAATTACAACAAGCTCAAGGTTCACTGGCAAGGCACAATAGCCACCTACACAACTATGCAAAACTACGGCCTGTGGATTTGTATAGGCACTAACGAACTCTTAACAAATGGAATTGAACAGTTTTCACGAAAAAGGACGGTCTCTAGGGAGATATTTCAAAGCCAGTTAGAAAACACATTCCTTTCTAATAACTCGGTTTGTTTAGCAATGGTCCTGTATTATTCCAAGTCTAAAGCGTGACCGCGAAACATCACGTAGTTTGTAAGTAATTTTTTTGTAAAAAAGAATAAAAATGCTAAAAATGCTTTAAATTTCCATTTCTTGTCCCGTAGAAAACTAATTTGCTTTTTAGGGTATCTCGAACTGGTTCATTCATTCTGACTAGCACTGAGCTTTTCTGTCAGTTAATTATAACTAGTTCAGTAGATATAGGTAATAAAACTAAGTACTGGGCTATTGTGCTTCTTTGAATAAAGACTTGAAGTTCTAAACGATAATTAGAAGCGACGGATCCTTAACTATCTATTTCAATCAAGAGAGAAAATAATGTAGTTTCAAAACAGTCCAAGACATATCGAAAAGATAAAATTGCGAGAAAGTTACAAAGACCTAAAAGCTTTGGGCAATAAATTAAGTTGCGATTTTTCAACGATTTTCTGTAACTCTTTAAGTATAAGCACAAGAGTATTAACACTCTGGGACGTGGAAAAATTGAATTCAAAAATTAACACTCCAGTATGGCCTAAAAGCGACCAATATTTTTGACAATACTAGAAGAGTTTTTCCACGGGCCCGAGTCACCACAAAAACCTTTAAGTGTCTGGAGAAAGATGTTGCGGTTGAACCCAGTTAATTCTTTAGTTCAAAAAACTAAAGTTTTCTTATTTTAATTGCTTAAACATATTTAGTATTGTTGGATGTGAAAGGGATTTGAATTTTGAATCAAAAGGTAGATATTTAATGTGCTTTGCTGACATACCATCACTCTTTCTGTGAAATGTTAGGACGACATTCCAATTATAATCTTATGTCAAATAACTTTTTCCTTCGTTTCATGACAGAATACTACTTTAAGTTTACGAAATGGAGTCTTTGTATTAAACTTAATTAACACAAATGACCCCCTCCTATACATTGGCCCAGAAACCTTAATATTCTACCAATTTCATAAATTCGGCAGTATGACGGCTTGTGAGTCAGAACCGTGAATTACTAATTGAACTCGCAATTGTTCTGCTACTTGGTATAGATATAGATGGCATCTATTTTATATTGACACTATAAATTATTCGGTTTCTGGGTTTCTGGGTTTCTGGTAATTCTATGGATAAGATAGGATCCTATAGTTGGCTATTAGGGACCTGGTATTTAATAGTGATAAAAATAGCTAAGTACTTAGATCGATGTTGTCTAAATGAACCACGATCGATTGGAGCTTGACGGGGGTCGAAGATGAAAGCTGGGAGTGGCGCTGTAACGAGTAATTCTCTAGTAGTTAATAGACCCAAAAAGCTATTAACCCAGCTAAATTCGATAGGAAGCTGTGAAGTATAATTCTGACTGTAAAATAGGTTTCTAAACTATGACCTTAGATGGAGTTTTAATGAATCAAGCGCATAAAACACATATGACGATGAAGTGTTAGGTTTTTAATGTTTTTCTCTTGATAAAAAGATTCCCAAGCGACATTTGCTTAATAACTCAATGAATTATGTATTTGCACACCGTGTCTAGCACTTTCTTAGTGATCTTACTCGTAATCTAAGTAACTCACTTTGAAATTTTTATCCAACACTCCAATATATATATAGCGCTGTTAAAGCATAAGTGTCGAACGAGCTCCGCCATCAAGTTCACACCCCTCTTACTTTAATGCCAAGTAAACGACGACAAAGAAAGAAAAAAATAGTCTTGGATTAAAGCAATTTGAAGCAGCAGGTCTTTAATTTTCGTCAATCTCGTATTCGCTATTTCACGTAAGCGTTTTTGCCAAAACCAAGAACGGAATAAACCGCTGAATTTCGATGGCATGAAAACATGTTGATTTACGGCTTTAGGCAAGCAGATGGAATACTCCTCTATTCTAATTCAATTTTGTCCAATTTCTTTTCTAAACATTCCACTATTACACTCAATTAAAGTCTGGCCATTACAGAATCGTCCTTCCAATCAAGCGAATCAAGTCAAACACAACAAACAAACAGATTTCACTACGCCTGCTGTTCAAACTCTTTGGGGTTTCATCGTTTTGGGTTATTCAGTTTATTAAACTATATTATTCTCCCAGTAAAAAGGCCTGGACTGGCACGAGATTGTCACCAATAGGTTTTTCACAAGTGTTAAAAGCGATATTCTGCGTGATCGTGTGAAAGAGTGATAGTTAGCGCATTCTCCTAAAACCTTTCTTAAGGCTGTGTTAAGTACAGATCAGTGTGATTTTTTTACCAAAACGTAAAAGCGCGCCATCGATCTAGAATTCTAATTTTCCAATTCAGTCGCTATCATTCATATAAACCTAGTTTGGTTGCTTAATCACCTTTAGCCGGAGGTTCACCTGAGTTTTACCATTAATAATGAAGTTTCCCGATAGTTAAAGATGCGAAGAGCGAGATCAAAATGTAGTTTTGATAAGATAAATCGATTGTGACCTGTTTGTTTTTTTGCCGGTATTCGCGGAATCAAATTTGATTGATACATTTCTGTCCAAGTTTATTTACGGATTTGTTGCGCGTAAAGCATCTTCAGTGTTCGCTAAACTATATGTGATGTTTCAAAGCAAAGAGATCCAGGAGGATTCAAAAGCCGGAGAATAAATGTCTCGAATGTTTAATTTGTTATCTTATTTTTGAATATTCAATAATGTTACTTGGCTAGGCCTCTTGTTTTCCTCAAAAGAGCTCTAAACTCGATCGATGAATTGATAAGCCAAGTTAGACTCCCCTTTAACTAATAACTTAATAAAAACATTTATTCATCGAAAACATTGTAGTTTCCCAATTTGATTACCCAACAAAGGAGACCTTGATTGGAATTCTTCTCGAGCAATATTGTCTTTAACAATATTTTAATTTATAAACAAGTAGCTATATAAGCTAAACATTATCTCAAGCGGTTTTACATTGCTATACGTGCATACTATTACAGGTGGAAATCTCCGGTGTTATCTTATCCAGAATAATCTGAGATATTGACGGCGCGACATATCGAGACTCCATTTCGAGCACTTTAACTATTTAAACTTCTACCCTATCTAGAACACAAGTGTCTACTTTAACTAAAGATACTAAAAGATTGTCATGCAGATCAAAAGTGCGAATCTTCAGTTGACTCGAATGAAGAAAAGGGCGTTGTTGATGCGTTTGGATTCGCATTGTGTTTGAATAATGGAAACCCCGGCCGGCATGTATACAAGTCTCGTAGGATAATATATGAAATTTTAAATAGAAAAAGTGGAAAACCTCTAAAGCGTCACGAAAGAAAGCCAATGTGATGTTGAAAGCCAGTAAAATGAATGGATGATCAGAAAGCCAATAATATGCTAAAAAGACATTCTAAAACAACAAAGAACAAAATAAGAAAATTAAACTTAGCTAAGCTGTTGAAATTCAAACAAATTTAGTTTCAGTATTGTTTAAATAAAACGAAGGGTTTGCTTTTCTTTATGAAAAGTTCATCTTCGTTTATTTGATAGAGCTGGTGAAATTCAGAGAAAATCCGCAGTTTCACTGGAATACATAGTTATATACAGTTCTGGTTTCAGTGACCACTGATGTCAACAAAATCATACGAACAGTGCCCTTTTTCGTATAAAGGTTCATGTTTATTTGATGGTTTTTGAGTGGTCTATTGTTCATAAGTAAAGTTATTCTCAAGTCAAAAAAGAATGAGTTTTGGGCACAAACCTCGATAACAATCTACAAAGAACTTCTTAATCCTGACAGATATCTTTCCATCGCACGTGTTCTTGTCATAAATCACAATTAATAGTATCACAATAAACACAACACTCTGAAAAATCGTGTCAAAATCGAATCCCCGTACCATCGAACATATTTTCCTGATTTTGTTAAAGTTTATTTTTCTAATTTCTTTCTTTGCTAAAAAAACACTTTGAACTAAGTACACAATGTGCTACCGTAAAGCCGGACCAGCTGCAAAGCACGCATTATTTCGGTAGCTTTGACCAATTGTCGTCTTCAGTAGTCTCTAATAATGATAATTTGTCGTAATAGAAAATGGTATCAATTTTGATTAATGCCACAATGTTGTTCAATAGGACTCCTGTACGAACATTGTGTTATTCAAATCGATTTTATAGGGCGACTTCAAATTTCAATTGAATGTTAATTAGAAAAGCTTCAATAGTCTAATTGTATTGATAAGCAATTCAGCAACTCGTCTATATAAGTAAATTAGCAAAAGACACTCTATACAGCAGAGGATTTGCTCGGGTCTAGTTTTAAGCTCAGCCATAAAGAGAATTAGAAAATATCGTAGATTCAAGATCACACTTTGAGAAGACTGAAGAAACTGTAGGTATATACTTTTCAGCTTTTGGACACCACAGACAAATTCCTTTGCCTATAGCGTAGCATCTCTCAAAACTACGTACAAGTTTCAATTGTGAATCTGGTTTTAAAGCTCTTTATATATTAATAGTCAGCTAAATATAGAAAAAGACTTTTTTATAGCCAATTTCACATCTCGGATTCTGCCGACATTTGCTGAGAGACAAAAGGTTTTGCTGTTGTGATTTGTTAGTTTGTAGTTCTTTGAATTATACAGAGTTATACACAAAGATGACATAATCCTTATTTTTGATAACGTTTACAATAGAGGTACTTTAGCACGAATCCAAGAGACTTATCTTAATAACCTTGTATATGGACACGTGTACTCTAATCTTTATATCAGACAAAAAATATGAATCTAAAATACGCACACCCTTCTCTAAGTCTTTCATTCCTACAATAGCTGTGAGTAAAAGGGTCAGTAAGAGTTAGTTCTGCCTTTTTAAAATGTCAAAAATATTCTTTCCCTTATAATTGCATTTGTGACCTTGGCATAGCGCACTTCGTTATATATAACAAACGTAGACGAGATCGAAGAGCAATCATAGAGGTAATTTTACACTGGCTTACGATCTGAGCGCAAGGTTCCTTGTTGCAATTAAATCGGCGTCCGAAACCTCGAGGAAAAGTCGAGAAACCGCAATAACAAGAAACAAGAACAAGCGACAAGAAGTAGAAACCAAAAGGCGGAAAAAAAGCGAGCGCGAGCGCACATCCGGGACCTGCGGTGCACAATTTTTTCATCTTTTACTCAGTGAAATATGAAAAATACGAGTGTTTTAGTTTCCGGTAAAATACTGACATCAATAAAATAATGAAGATTTTTTAACAATCTTCACGCATCTAGTTTAACATCAATAAACGCAAATCAACTATTTCAATTTTAGGTAACATGCCTTCTCCCCAATCAAGCAAAGACTTCGTTTTCTCAAAATTCAGTCATGGAAGGATATTCGAGCCTGCAGACCAAGTGACCAGCTTCCCCAGTTCTCTTCCAGATGGATTTCGGTTGATTAGCGTTGCCATGGGCACGGGAAGCCATTACGCTGTTATGAGTTGTCAGAAGGTGGTACTGAAGGGTACAAGGTTTGGTCCTTACACGGGTAGTCACGTGAAACCTAGTGACGTGCTTGTAGGACAGGATAACGCTCAAATGTGGGAGGTAAGATATACAGGGTGTCTCAAAAGTTTTTGCCCCTGGTTTTAACTGCAATAGCTGTTTATTAACTGGCCCTTGAACTACCCCAGTTCTTAGGAATTATTCTAGTATTTATGTGAGGATTTTCAGCAGTCTGCCTGACATTTTTTGATCGTTGATGTTGTTGTTGCTGCTGATCTTCAATGACAGAGAGGGAGAGGGCAACGAAGAGGGACGGTAAGAGAGGGAAGGAGAGAGAGAGCTCCAGAGCGAGAGAGAGAGAGAGAGAGAGAGAGGGAGAGAGAGAGAGAGAGAGAGATAGAGAGAGAGAGAGAGAGAGAGAGGGAGGGGTAGGATAGACCACAGTGAAAACAGAGGATTGCCACAGGCCTTCAATATTTTTTTTAAACATCTCAACAGGTCTACAAAGATGGTAGACTCACTCATTATATTGATGGCACTACAGACGCTAACAACTGGATGAAATTTGTCAACTGTGCACGCCAGTCATCCGAACAAAACCTATCACTAATTCAAGACAACGATCAGCTGTACTACGAGGCGAGTCGGGACATCTATTGTGGCGAGGAATTGTTAGTCTGGTATGGGAAATCATACGAGATGTACATGGGTATTCCTGTAGGCATAAAGCAAAACTTGGCTAGTAAACCAGTCGAGTGCAAAAAGGAAACCATCCAAGGTAAGTAGTTTGATACAAGTTCGCATATTTTGGATAGTCAGTAATTAAAGATTTCTAGACTACGTCCACAATCTGCATAAATTTTAAAAAGCATCTTTTTCCGTTTTCGCACAAAAGAAAAAAAAAACTCGGTCATTCTAGTGTGGACGGAACGCCAAAACGTATCATAAAGTATACGTTTTCACGTATCATAAAGTATACGTTTTCACATATCATAAAGTCTACGTTTTCACATATCAAGTAAAGTCTACGTTTTCAAACAAAAATACACTGCAGGTGTGGACGTTGCCTATTGCGTTCTATTGTTTTTTGTCGCAGTGTCAAGATTTCTTGTAGCATATATATTTGTGTGGTGCACTGTTTCAGTTATTAGAAGTACATTGTGTAAAAACCACGTTGCTTTTGTTGCATTTTTTTGCGTAAAATATCTGCAGTTAAAACGCCGTCTTTAACTCGAATGCAGTTTGAAGAGCTGCATCACTTATAAGTGCTTTATTTTCAATACGTGCAGACTCTCAAATTTCTCTGTCCATGTTTTTCAGGTACAACGGGAAACTACACATGCGACCACTGCAATAAAGTCTTTGCATATAAATACTACCGTGACAGACACCTCAAATACACAAGATGCGTCGATCAAGGAAATCGTCGTTTTCCCTGCTCGTTGTGTGACAGGTCGTTTGACAAGCGTGACAGACTGCGCATTCACATTCTACACGTCCACGAAAAACACAGACCTCATCAGTGCACCGTGTGCGAAAAACGCTTCTCACAGTCCTCAAGTCTAAACAAGCACATGCGAGTACATAGTGGCGAAAGACCTTATAATTGCCCACACTGCGAAAAATCATTCACAGCCTCTTCAATCCTGCGCACGCATATTAGACAACACAGCGGTGAGAAGCCATTCAAGTGCAAGCACTGTGGGCGCGCTTTTGCGTCACACGCGGCGCATGATAGCCACGTGCGTCGAACACATACCAAAGAAAAACCCTGTGTTTGTGAATATTGTGGCAAAGCGTTCGCTCAGTCGTACGAGTTAAAGTTTCATATCAATATGCACACAGGTGCCAAGCCTTACACGTGTGAGAAATGTGGCCGAGGATTTTCCAGCCCGTCGTCACGTGATCGACACCGAGCAAACTTCGATTGCACCACGAGGAAAAACCGAGCGCCAAAGGTCATGCGCAAGAGCAATCAGCTGATTGGACAAATGCCATCTACTGTGCTTCAATCTTGACTGTAATACATTAATAAAATCAATTGTCTTTGGCTAATTTATTGATGGATTAAAATTCTAGATTATATATATTCATGCATTTTGTAATTTAATGAAAGTGTGCAAATTTTTGTTCATACAATAGAAAATGAAATATAATTTATTTCCATATTTATTTTCATATTCATATGGTGTCTTCACTCTCATGTACTATAAATGGCCAAGTATGTATGCAGATTGGAAAAAAACCTCATTCACAAATCAATAGATTGACCTACACACATAAAAAGACGTCAAGCCTGGAACATTTCCACTCATCCACGGAATTGTATTCATTAATCCAGTTTGCTGAACACCATAGTTTTTTCCCCCAACAATAACAATTTTTGATTTGGCTCAAATAAGACATATCTACATAGCAACTTTTTTTAAGGCGAGGGATAACTTTTTGAATAAGCCCTCAGGAGAAGAGGCTGAACATATTTAGCCATTTATGGAAGGACCTCCACACATTCTATATAAATCAATTATATCAAATAATTGGCAACTTGCATTATTTTAATTGGGTCACATACTACAACTACCAGAATACTTTCCCCACTTTCAGTTTGTAAAGTAATTCATGTTAATTGTTCTACTATTCTCAAGAGGGAATAAAAATATGAATAAGAAAGTGAATCCATAAAGCATTATGGTAATTGCAGTAAAATGACATCACCATGCAAATCACCAATTATTATGTCAAGGTCACTACCTTGCCAGTCAATCTAATAACTTTATTTTCTATAATAATTTCCAGACAACTGCAATACATGTAACTGTGGTACTCTACTTCAGTATCCAAATAAAATATATTTGTGTATAAAATGTTATATTTGGTAGTTCTGATTTTCACAACCTTGATAGAGAGTGACAATAATATATATGTACGTGCATATCAATTTTGAATAGAATAAGTGGGGATAGACTGTTTTCACAAGGGTGTACATGCAGCTCAGTCTGAGCCTTGTTTTAAACCAAATTTTCAATCTTAGCTGCATTTGCCTTTTGGTGGGTCCATCACCTGATGTCTCGGTAACCCATTTGAATACATTTTCCAGAACCTGAGGGTTCCAGTACATAACAATATTACCCTATGAAGTGATATAACAACATATCTAAGATTGCACTTGAAGTCTTGTAAGGTGCAGAAAGATACAGTGGCTCTTGATTGCATGAAAACTTTAAAAGACAATGATTTTTGTACAGTAATTTTGAAACTACTTTAGGAACAATGCAAGCTCAAAAATTAGCTTTGAACATTTGTTGTATTTCAGAAATGTTATCAACTTTGATATAAAACAGTCAGAATCATCAAAATAGTATGGTATGGTTTTAAAGAGCAGATTGATTGGTTGTGTGAGATGATAATCTTTGCTGCAAGTCTTTCCAGGCTCTTTCAACCTGCTTTTGAGTATACTCGGGTTCCCAGAGGGAACTTAATACAACATGGGCTCTGGAGACCCTTTCTTCATTGCTCATCTGTGACCTTATCCTATTAGTTGCCTGCTCTTGCTTGATGCTATCTCTGGAGAGAATCCGTTTGACAGCTTCATCTTCAGGAACCATAGACACCCAAACCTCATCAACAACACGATCCCAGCCAGCATCTAGCAACACAGCAGCTTCAACAACACAAACTTTAACACCTTCAGAAGCATAACTTTCAATCTTTTCTTGTACCAAGTTTGCTATCTCAGGCCAAACAATGTTGTTGAGCTCAACCAGCTTGGACTTGTCAGCAAACACAATTGGACCCAATGCTTTACGGTTGATTGTACCATCACTAGCAACAACTCCAGTTCCAAATGTTTCTATGATCTGGTGATAAGCTTTCTTTCCTGGAGTATATGCCAGATGACCAAGTAGATCACAGTTGATTGTCTTGGCACCAAGTTTTTCAATTCTTTTACTAATAGCTGACTTGCCACTGGCAATACCACCGGTGAGTCCTATAACATAGGGTTTACCACTTTGTATACCCTGCCTGGGTTTGACTGGCTTTAGAAGTTTTCCAAGGAGCTTGTGTCTTTCTAATGTTGAGCTCATTTTGTCTGAATCACTTGATTTACCAGGGATATTACCACTTGTCTCCTCTGTGACAAGATCAATTGCATGCATTTCCAAGTCTTGGAGGCCATTTTTCTGCCTTGCTTCATTGACAAATGTGATTCCATTTTCTGTCTCTTTGCTGACAATGAGACATTCCAAGTTTGGTTCAGTACCTGCTGGGCCAATGGGATCTGTGATTGGGACTACATTATGCAGCAGACCTGTTGAAAAATGTCAATGCAAAACATGTTGCATGAACCATCATGTATGAAACATTCCTCATGTCATGTAAAATCATATGTTGCTGCAATTGTGTTGTGCAAGTGTTGTGCAAGTGCTACTTTTCACAACTGAGTAACAGCAATATGTCTCTCAATGATACTGTGAGATCAATTACAGAAAAAAATGCAGCATGTAACAGTGTCTTTATTGCACTACCATTTGCCTTAAAAGGATTTCAATTTTAAACAGAGTTACAGTTTTAGAGCCTCTAGCAGCATGTACTTATCCAAAACTTGCTCAAATACCACCCCATCCCCAACCTCCTCCAACTCCATTTGAGAGATATCAACAAAACTAAAAACCTCCATCTGTTTATCAATTCATACCTGGTCTAATGTCCTCAATGAATTCTTCCACAATTCTTTTCCTTTCCTCAAAGGGCTCAATAAGTTCTTTCAGCGCCTTTCTCTCCAAAAGAGGTCCATTGCTTAAACCCACTGTGATCTTGCGTTGACACAGTAGGCAAGCCACGCCCAACAGCAACCTGTGACCATTGTGAATGTGGTCAAAGGTTCCACCTAGTGCCACTTCGTCGTACTCTTTCAGGGATGGACCACCGTAAGACTCACTCAGTAGGGGTTCTTCATCAACAAGAGTTAAAACCTTGGACCTAATTTCCAAAAGGCCATCATACTTTGATTTTATCCATGATTTTACACTCTCTGTACTAACAGTTTCGCCCTCAGTACCCGGTGATTTAAAGAAAAACGCAGCTTCTGGGCGAACAGAAAGGGTTCTGGGTCTATTTTGACCTAGCTGTGGAAGAAGAAATCGAATATCCAGGTCGGGGTGGTGACAGCCATAAACTTGAACAAGAAGCCAGTAGATGGCTGAAAGACTTGAGTCTTGTGGTTGATAAACATCTACGTACAAAACCTCCTTGACTTCTTTAGAAGCCAATTTGATTACTTGAGGAATTCTAGTTTTGATCTGAGAAGAATGAAGGACTAAAAGCCCACAACGATGCATTTTGAAACTTTCACAATCTCAGCTGGTTGAGAAATCTCGAAAACCCAGAGACTAATTCAGTCAGGCGTTACTTTTGTAACACGAAGGAGACTGGGATCTATACATCTGCTGACCACAATTCTCGTGGGCGCCTATTGGAAAGTAAATTTAATTTGGATTCCCCAAATTCATTTGAATTTACCAAAGAAGAAAAAATTCCTCAAGTTTAGCAATTTTGCCACTGTATTCAAGCTAAGGCGTGTATCTTGAAGGGTACCTAGTAAGCAGTCTTCATATATCTGAGTGGATCTTAAGAGCAAATGCGTCGAAGGGTGACCCTCGCTTCCTGTTGCCTCAACCAGTGGGCTCTGGACTTCGAAGGCAACGTGAAACGAATTATCGAAAGTATCCAAATAGCGAAAGAACATGGAGCATCGTACAGGCTTGGACCTGAGCTCGAAATCTGTGGATATGGCTGCTCGGATCATTTCTACGAGAGTGACACGTTGACTCACTCGTTGCAAGGTCTGGCGTACTTATTGAAGTCTCCCTTGACAAGGGGTCTTATATGCGATGTGGGAATGCCTTTAATGTACAAGAACGTTCGATACAATTGTAGAGTGGTATTTGTCAATGGTAAAATACTTCTTATTCGACCTAAAATGACGTTATGCAATGATGGAAATTACAGAGAAGGTAGATGGTTTACCCCATGGACCAAGGTATGTTAGTAATCAATTATTAACCCTCGGTTTTAATAATAAATGAAAAACCATTCAATGAGCAGGCTGGAGACGTCTGAATGGCTCAATAAACATAAACTTTTCTATTAAAATCCCTTTTTTAACACCTGTTTGCATGTAGGTTTATAGGGAGTCGAAAAAGAGTAATAATAATAATAATACAATTGTAAAAAGTTTTGGCGCTAAAAAGATGTAGATAAGACTTAAGGTGACTGACTACGTTGGCACTGCGCATGATTTCGCGCATTACGTCTTAGGCAATGTCATAGCGCGCGGAGATTTCAGCGAACAGCAAAAATCATAGAAAAACTTAAGTTTTTGTACAAAAATCAGCTCCAAATTTATTCTTGTGGATTTAAATACTCAAAATCATTAGAGAATGAAGTAAAAATATTTTCTTTTTGGAAAAAAGAGTGAGCGCTCGCTTGTTTTCGTCAACACAAATTTGAATCAAGCTCGCGCTACGCGTCATTTTTAAAATGGCGGCACTTCCGGTTAGCATTTTTTAGCCCTTTTAACAACTTCAAAGGCACAAAACCCTTCATTTTTGCACGGGACCCTATACTTTTTTTTCGTTTATTTAAAAAAACACCTAAAAATCTCAATCATATCAATTTTGCAAAAAAAGTTAATTATTCTAGCATATGAAAAAATTGATTTTTGTATAAAATTTTGCTCGACATGAGGACAATTGTGGTTGGTACTCGCGGCACAAAAGCCAAGGAATGAAGGTATTTTGCTGTTCTCACATCAAAAGTATTTATGCCATTTCGCAGAATACTCCATTAGCTAATATTTACGCAATTGTAGCCTTTGTAGAAATGTTATTTCCCTAATTCTTAATTTATTTTCTATTCACTTCCGGTTGAGCGATTTTCGCATCAAAAATTCGGAGATAGGCATTCATACAATGCTGATTATCTCGGAAACGAGTGCGGGACCCCCCTTTTTTCTTTTCGTTTTTGGGATCAGCATTAAATTTCGTTCTAGAAAATTGTGGTTTAAACGATATTTAATTACTTTTTGCCAACGTAGTCAGTCACCTTAACAATCATTTGAATACATAAAAAACAGGTGTTTGAGAAGACTGATGACCCTCATATAAGGATGTCAAATTGTGATCAAAATAGTGAAGACGTTTTGTGTAAATATTTTTTATTTAGCTTTCCCTCAAAAGTAGGAACACCATAACATCTCTTGCCAGTTACATTGGGCCCTAAAGTGTGGTAAGCCAAGGCCAGACCACATGCTCATAGAGACAGACACAGGGAACTCTGCTGTAAGGTTCATGTGTAAAAAAATCTGATGACTAAACATCCTCGTCTGGGAAGACATGAAAGTCTATCTTTTTCTGTTTCAGTTTCAATTTCAGTTTCAATTTAATAGTGCCTAAATACAGAAGTAAACTTATCCTAACTCAGTTGATCAGCAGTCAATAATAATAAATAGTACAAATAATGATTAACATAACTTAATTAATATTGTCTAGTTTTGTCACATTGATCATTATTAAATCTCTCATTAGGCAAGAACAACTGAAGACTTTCCATTACCAAAACTCATCTCAGAAATAACTGGACAAGCTTCTGTTCCTTTTGGCGATGGTGTTATTTCTACACCAGATACATGTATTGGAAGTGAAGTCTGTGAAGAAATGTATAGTGTTGACAGTCATC
The DNA here is from genome assembly GCA_029948255.1 of Telmatactis stephensoni. Lineage (NCBI taxonomy): Eukaryota > Metazoa > Cnidaria > Anthozoa > Actiniaria > Isophelliidae > Telmatactis > Telmatactis stephensoni. The sequence continues at coordinate 107,745 of JALIZF010001193.1, forward strand.
ATGTTCCCATGGCAATGGATGGTGTGGAAATTATAACCAATGGTAGTGGAAGTTATTATCAACTGAGAAAGCTTGAAAAAAGAGTGAAGCTTGCTACATCAGCAACATTTAAGGTAAACATGGCCATGTTTTCCAGAGATTTGGAAGTATTAAAGCAGCCTCAAAATTGAAGTAGCCAGCAATGGACTTCTTTAGGTTCAGATGTAAATTGCCTATTTCAGACATTCCATGTGACATTCTCTTAAGAACTGAAGGGATGTCCACAGAAATGGCCTTAGTGACTTTTGCTGTGCAAGTGTTTATACATGTAGTTTTACCACAGGAAAGTCAAGTGATAAAAAATCATCAAAAAAGTCACTTCAGCCATTTTCATGGGCATCCCTTCAAATATTCTTTTCTGGCAACATTATCTTAGCAATAACAACTTTGTTAACAATAAACAGATACAGCTGAAGCTCTCATAAGTGAACACCTTGGGAATTTGAATAAGTGGTCACAACTAGAGCTGGACAGGGCATTAGAACAATAGCTCGACTAGTCATTTGCCAGAGCTTTTAGCATGAGCTAAGGTAAAAAGTTGCAGAAAACAAAGCTGAAAGTACTTACAAGTGTGGTCACTTATGAGAGCTATTGCTTTTTACAGAGTTTGAACACTTGACAATTCAAACAGGGTTTTACAGTGGTGCTCGTAACTAGAGCTGGTGGCTTATGAGAGTGGCCGCAAAGAGAGCTTTGACTTTAATATCTTGTCTAATATCTCAAGTAGACTCTGACTCTCTATTTTATTTTCTCAGGGTGGTGGAATATATATGTATTCTAACCTACGTGGATGTGATGGTGAAAGAGTTTACTATGATGGCTGCTGCATGATAGTTGTCAATGGCCACGTTGTTGCACAAGGCACACAGTTTTCCCTGAAAGAAGTTGAAGTAGTCACTGCAACAGTTGATTTAGATGAAGTCCGTTCCTACCGTTCCTCCTCACCAACATATAGTCTGGCGGCAGAGACATTTGGTCCAAGTTTTCCAAGAATCAACACAGATTTTATGGTCTCCAAGGAGGATGACTTTACAGTGCCAATTTCAACACCCATCAAAGTTCATTATCACTCAGCAGAGGAAGAAATAAGCCTTGGTCCAGCATGTTGGTTGTGGGATTACTTGCGAAGGAGTGGTCAAGCTGGGTTTTTACTGCCATTAAGTGGAGGTATGTAGTGGTATTAAGTGGACATATTAATATTCCTTCAGAAGGATTGATGGGTCATCAGCAATTTGTATTTCAGTAGCCATGCTATGTGGGTTCCCTGTGTTCCATTGCACAGGTAGCCCAGTTACCTCTCTACAGTCACTCCATTAAAAATGCAAATGTTGTCTTTCATCAAAAGGAATGATGGATGTATCATTTGGGCTACCTGTGTTCCATTGCACAGGTAGTCCAATAAGCTTTTTATAGTGGCTCACTGCACTAGGCTCATTGATATAAAATGCAAATGTCTTTTAACAAAGGGATTGATAGCTCATAAACTGTGCCATGTGTCATGGCATCCATGTTCCATTTGGGTTACCTGTGTTCCATTGCACAGGTAGCCCAATAAGCTTTCTCTAGTGTCTCATAAAATGTGCTCTGTTATTGAAGGGATTGATAGTTCATCAACTGCATGCGTTGTGGCATCCATGTGTCATTTGGTTTGTCAAGCTGTTAAAAATGGTGATCAGCAGGCATTAGAAGACGTACAAAACATTGTACGTGACAGGTCTGTACACATTTCTGACATTTCTTACGACCACCACTACTATCATAAACAATAATAGAAATTTATATTCATATTCAGGAATAATGAAGTTGACCTTCTATAAAATCACTCTGTTGCCATGACAACCATTCGTTCAATATACCAACGTGGTAATAATAGTAGTGTTAATATAAAGAAGTGACTAATATCCATGGTTATGTTTCCATAGTGAATATATTCCTACCAACCCTCGTGAACTTGCCAACAAGATATTTGTAACTTGTTACATGGGCACCGAAAACTCGTCAAGAGAGACAAAAGCGAGAGCCAGTAACCTCGCTGAGGAGATTGGCAGCTATCATTTAGGTACATTTATATAATATTTGGTACATTACATATGCTCCGATTGGTTGAAAACCATGTGTGATTACAGTTGACACACATAGATGGCATCATTGAATCTTATACACGTTCTGATTGGTTGAAATATTTTGATAAGATATTATATAAAACAGATTCCATTTTGCTGTGATGTGTATTCTAAATGATGTACAGAAAATGTCAAAATGTGGTTGGAACAATAGTCATGCTTCTTGACTTTGTATTGTGTACTTTTTTGTTCTCACCACATTTTGACGTCATCTGTGCATCAGAGTACAGATGCATGGCAAAAATGGAAACTGTAGTGGACTTTATCTGATATTGCTGCTTTTATGATGACTAGCACTTGGGATTGAGTTTATTTGTTGAATTTGCTGGCTGGTCCCCTGGATGGAGGGGCTTTCTACACAACGAGACTTGAAACAAGTCGTTTTATGGTTTACATTCTAATTCATTTTTCAGACATAAACATTGACACCGCTGTAGCTGCTGTTCTTGCCGTGTTTACTCTAGTCACTTCCAAGATTCCCAAGTTCAAAGTGCGTGGAGGTTCAGAAAGTGAGAATCTTGCCTTGCAAAATGTCCAAGCAAGACTGCGCATGGTGTTTGCATATCTGTTTGCGCAGCTTATCATGTGGTCACGTGGCATGCAAGGAAGTCTTCTGGTTCTTGGTTCTGCCAATGTTGATGAGAGGTAACATCATTTACAGTTCTACAGGCCCGTTGGGTAAAAGTATGAAGAATAACGTACCAAATCTCCTGTCGGCCGACAGTCGGTCATTTATCGGCCGTTTGTCGGTCATTTGTCGGCCGTTTGTCGGTCACTTGTCGGCCGTTTGTTGATGGTTTGTTGGCCATTTGTTGACCGTTTGTCGGTTGCATGTTGGTGATCTGTCAGTCGTTGTTGACCCTTTGAACCATCCAATACAACCGCATGGTCTACATTGTTTTCCAGTGTCTAGTTGCACACAGTCATACTCCCTTTCTGTGGAATAATTCTTGTACTTACAAACTATTTTGATTACAGTTTAAGGGGCTACTTCACAAAATATGACTGTTCCAGCGCTGACATTAACCCGATAGGTGGAATCAGCAAGAAAGACTTACGTTCTTTCATATTTTACTGTGTGGAGAAGTTTAACTTCAGTTCTCTTATTACTATCCTTGGTGCACCTCCTACCGCTGAACTAGAACCACTTGCAGATGGACAAATACAGCAAACAGATGAGGTAATTTAGACTGATTAAGTAAGTTGGTCTGTTCGCTCATTAGTTGGGCTTCATGTGGTAGTCGCTTGAGCGACCTCGGTATCCTGAGTGCAGACCAGTGTAGATTGTTTTCCTTGTCAAGTTGTCTTGTTGGCACACCCTTTTTCGTGTGTTCTCTGTGCCACTATCCCTTTATTTCGGACAACCAGATCACAGCACACTATATCATACATACTATTTCATGATAAATGATTAATAGATGAATAATTTTTGTTCGTCTAGGAGGACATGGGAATGAGTTACGATGAGTTGTCTGTGTATGGCCATTATCGTAGTTTTTTACGCTGCGGACCATATAGCATGTTCTGCAAGTTGGTTCATCTCTGGCATGACAAACTGACCCCCATCCAAGTTGCTGACAAAGTCAAGTTGTTCTTCCGCTACTATTCAATAAATCGACACAAGATGACAACATTAACTCCTTCCTTTCATGCCGAAACTTACTCTCCCGACGACAACCGATTTGACCATCGACAATTTTTATACAACATCAAATGGTCGTGGCAGTTTAGTACTATTAATGATCACCTACATAGATTACAGCATGTTACTATGGCAACGCAGTGGCGCCAACAATATCCCCATGGAAACAGCATAACTGATGACACATCGCTTGGTGATTACAACAGTGATGCTTCAGCGACTTCTTTGTCTGTTACAATCAAATCAGAAAAACCGGAAAACGGTTGCGCAATGCAAGAAAGATCTCTGGTACGAGCGTTTTTGGAACGAAGCCTCGGTGTTGAGCTTCAAAATTCGGCAGACCAAGAAAGCATGAGGTCGGGCGTGTCTTCAAGTGAGGATCTTCGCGCCACACCCCCCTGCCCCGCGCTTATTCGTGTCAAACCAGAACCAGTCGAGTTACAAAACTTTGAACAATGTCCGCAAAGGGCTTCGTTTGTTGTCAGAGAACAGAAAGAATCTCGTCCACGCAAGCGAGATATTGCCGAGTTTTTGAATAATTATGGAATAACAGTCGGTGAAAACGACGATTCCGAAAAACACTTAAGGACGAGTAGTCCATGAGAACTTCACACAATGGTTACCCAACCTAACCGTGTGAAGATTTTTTATAAACATACCCCCACTACACTGGAATTTTCTTGTGACGTAATTCTCAGTGTCAATTTCGCGATTTTGGCGATTGATTTTGCGACATTGTACCGAACATTTTGATCGCTGTTATACTTGAATTTCGCGATATCCAAACTTGCTCTACATTATTTGAAGGAGATCTGAAGACAGGTATCAGACTATTTTTATAAAAATGCTTACAACTTGGGTAATACTTTTCAATCGATTTTTTTTTCCTGTTTTCACTTTGTTTCAAAAAGAAAATCTATTAGCTCCGCGATTTGTGGCAGCTCATGTATGACGTCACGTATCACGTCAATTCCCAGCTTGGGTCAAACATGGGGCTTCCCTGGGTCTAACCAGAGAATCCTTGGGAATCTGTTCTATTTTAACAAGTTTGGGTATTACATATTTCCCAAGTAAAATAGAACAGATTCCCAGTTTAGACCCAGGGAAACCCCAAGTTGGGAATTGACATTTTTTCCTGTGTATGGGGAAAAGGAATCATGCCAAAATGTCTTTGCTTTTACTTTAACAACAGAAACACTTATAAAGATACAACTAAATGGTGCGCAACTGAGATCGTTTCATTTAGCTAATGAGTTGATTTCCGTGTGATAATCAGGGGTGCTTGCCATTTTGTCAATGGTAAAAAAGAGCGGGAAACTTCACTTCCGACAAATGGTACACGCGTCTACCGGAAGAACCGAAAAGAAGTGCGGGGGGAAAGTTTACTTCACTCGGGAGACCAAGTACTCCAGAACTTTCCGATTAAAATTGCACATACCATTTGTTTTGCAATCGGAATTTCCGGTTTGTCCGATCACATAACTGCAAATTTCCATTTCAGCTTGGTTGCACTATCAGGGTTCACGCAGAAACTGGGAAACAAAATTCCATGATATTTCCATGTCTTTTTCATGACTTTTGGTCCAATTCCATGATCTCCAAATTGACAGTTGTTACACACGTGCTCAAAACAAAGTTCCAAAATGTTCTCATTTCTAGCAATACAGGCGGAAAACCTTTTTTTGGCGAAAATGTCAAATTCCATGACGTTTCCATGTCCTTAGTATCCCCCCCCTATATTTCACATTTTGGAATTAGAATTTTAAATTCCAGGACTTTTCATTACTTTTCCAGGACCGTTCGAACCTCGAGTCTGTTTTCCTGACTGACGTAACGGTCACTTCTTACGTTATCTTATCAGTGTTCGTGAAATTCAAGTGTCGCAAAAATTTCATATAAAAAAATAACCGACGGTATCCCAATAGACATTTTGTTTTTCATTCCTTATGAAATATTTTGTTTGATCAGTATTTATTTTCTTTAGTAGTTTATTTAAATAGCACACAATATACTTATATTTATGCAATTGCAACGAATTTATTCAGGATGTCATTTTTTAAATTTTACAATGTGTTTGAATTATGGATTTACAATCACTATTTATCAATCAATGTTTATAACACTAAGTCCGAGATTATAGCCAGCGATTGAACAGTTGGTTTATTAGCTTGTCAAGGAGCAACAAGAAAACACAAGGTCCCGCGATACACGATGCAACTTTTTCTGAAATTGTTCTGTCAACCCATGCAATTGTCGAGTACAGTGCCTCAGAAAATGTTGAAAACGTGACAGGCAACTGTAGTAGTAGTACTCATTTCTGCACCTGCAATTATTGTGTGCAGAGAGTACAACCGGTTTCAGTGAACTCCTTCTAAGGCGGACACTTTCGGTACCAGCTTTGCGAGTCCGTCTTAGAGAGGTATCAAGGGAGTTTTGTTACAGACAATATGGGGCGTACAATTGGGCTGTATCCACCTTAGAGAGGTGTTCACCTTAGAGAGGTGTCCGTCTTACAGAGGTGTCCGCATTGAGGGAGTTCACTGTATTTGCATGTAACATCGCAGAAAAAGTCGCATGGTGTGTACGGGCGTTTACTCCAGCGTCTCTAAGCAATGTAAGAAGTAATCAAATAAAACATGATTTCAGCGAGAAATTTGAACTTTAGTTTCAGTGATGTAATTTCACCATTATATCAGGTTTATCCTTCACATAGTTTCATATTTTACAAGAATTAGTGACTATCAGTTCATACACTAAAAAGTTATTACTCTTTATTACTAGTTTATCAGTACTTATTGTTTTGGGGTAAAAATGTTTGCGAGGCAGTATAATACTTGACAGAATAAATATTAGCCCAGGAAAAAAGCTTAGAACATGTCAGTGTCTTCTGGAGCATCTAAGTCACGATACTGTACAATTTGTCTTGGATCTCTGTGAAACCCCCTGCAAGTGAATAGACATTTTAAAGTTTAATGTAAGAAGCATCACACAGAAAAACACCACAGACAACCTTGAGAAAGAAAGTTTTTGTTAGAGTGTGAAATAGGCTGTAACATGTCCATGTAATTTTCCGTGCGTCTGTAAGCTAATAGATGCACAGATGACGTCAATTCAGTGCATCTATTAGAGTACTTACCCACGTACAAAGGGAATCTATTTGTTTTATTAATGTTCAAAACATTGCAACCAATCAGATTGCGCGTAAGATTCAATGACGTCATATGAGCGTCTGTGCTGTAATCCCTCATGGTTCTTGACTAATCAGAGCGCGCGTAAATTCCAAATATTGTATCATTATATAATTGGTATATTTAGCGTGTTTTTATTGGTCGAGAGCCGTGTGTGATTACAGTACATACACACAGATGACGTTGCAAAATTGTACTCACATTATGATTAGTCAAAATATTTTGATAACTACATAAATCAAGTAGATTCCATTTTTTCGTGCATCCACACTCTAATAGATGTGTGATACATTCAGGGGTGGGACGCAGTGCAACTGTTGCACACGATATTGCAGGGAATGTTGCATTATATCTGGGTCTTTAAAGGCAATTATAATCTAACCTTTCCTGCTGCCTATAACCACGACCTGCACCATCACCAAATCTAATCAATTTAAAATTTACATTTAATGTATTTTCATTATCATTTTAACAGAAACAAGTCTTGACGCAGGAAAATGGCGTCAAGTATAATGGGCAAATTGCCGGTGTAATTCGAATTGATTGTACCAAATATTTTTGCTATCTAAAAAAATATAATGTAAACAGAATTTCAAGTGTAAGTTTTCGATCTCACGAAGAGTCAGAGCCTTTGCCGTTAATATAGCGGGATGTCTGCAATTAGCTGTACTAGTCGTACTACCGGGATGTCCGTAATAGCGGGGTATGTGTCCGCAAGAGTTCATCAGGAAATATTGGGTAGTCATTTATTTTTAAAGTATTTGGGAATATCACTCCAAAACGAAAAAAAGTGATTATCAGGTGTTTTTCTAGCTATAAAGAATATACAATTTCATTCCGACACAAGATTACGGCATATGTAGTTGCTCACCGACTTCAAAGCGGTGACCGACAGTGAGGGAAAATGCTATTCTTTCAATTTTAAGATATCCTAATATGAGCTAGGTCCGGAACATCAGAACGTTAAAACTAAAAACAGTAATAAAACATTTATACTTTTACCTAATTTGTCTATGTTAAGACTCATTTCTACCCGCTTTTAGTCTCAATTATCCCTTTGTTTACAACTCGACTTGAGCAGAGTAACACATCAATGTTAATTAATGCCGCCTACTATGTTTTCCGAGGTACTTAAAACTAATCGGCTATTGAAGCAAATTACAATTAAAACTGTAAATTGTTTATGTATTAGAGACATAGCGAATAATAATACTTTTTGTATGGCGATATTGGCGACAATAGAACTGAGATCGATATCAGTCTTGAAATAATCAACGTGCTCATACCAATTTGAATAAAATGTTCTAAAATGCAATTCAAATCTTTTCATATCAATCACTTACATTTCCTCTAGTCAAATTTTCCATGAAAAGGCTTGCAATCACCCTATTACTTTTGTATCCAAAGACAATTCCGTTGATTTTTACGCCTGAAGGGGTACTCAATCTAATTGCAATTTAGCAATTCACCCTATCCCAAAAAATTCCGATCATGCCTAAGTCCCTCAAAACAGATATAATGGGCCCTTAGGCCCATTATAAAAATTGCACACATCTATTCTGTCTGCAAACTAAAAAGAGCTAACTAGTGATTCGCTAAAGCAGATTTCATATGCGCGTGAAACAGACTGTGCCCTGTGCCATGACCATGCCTTCAAAATTCCTGCCGTAGCTGTGCCCATGCAGTGCCATTTTCACAGTCATATGAAATCTATTCTAGTTGACAACAATAGCCTTACCTTCTTGGTTTAGGCGGAAAAGTATGAGAGGCACCTCGACCATACCCTTCAGGACCAAAGCCACCAAATGAATGTGGGGTGTAAGGGCCTCGAGGACCTAAATAACAGTTTTATTAGCATGGGTGAAAATTTCCCTAACAACAATCAACATTGTTGGCCCAACTAGTATGGGTGAAACCCTGTGTAAACACTCCTATCAACAATGGTTAGACCTTCAAGTCTTCTTGGATAAGGATGTTAAACCATAGACACACCTCTCCACACGTCATGACTTGCATTGCAGGGGTAGATTTAGGGGAGGGGTGTGCACCCCCTCCTGAGACAACTGAGTCCTTTTTTCTCAATATTTTTTCACGAATATCCTCTCGGCAGTTTCCAATTTATATGATGGTCCACCCCCTTTTGAAGATGGTTCAACCCTCCTGAAGATAATCCTGGATCTCCCCCTGCATTGTAGGGATGTTAAAGAACCCACACCTATTTGGGAGAGTAGGCCATGAAGTTGCTGGTGTATTTGGTCCACCTATACCTTTCAGCATTGAGATTGGCTTGGTATTAATGTCTGTATTAGGGTTACTAGTCAATGAGACCTCACACTAGCAATACAGCTAGCACCCTAATGGACTTTGCCAAGTGCTGGGTCATAGAGATCTATGCTATACTTACCATACATCATCATATGTGGTCTTGGTCCCCAACCAACCATCCCCTGGCCACCTTCATGTTGTTGTCCATACATTTGTCCACCCATATGACCCTGAGGTCCTGACTGCTTCTGTGGGGTGGGCTCAGGGTCTTGTGGCCGTTTAGAGTCACTCAAGAATCTGTTGAAAAACTCTGCCTGCAAAAGATAAAATAATAGTGTAATGTTTCCTTGCTTTCTCCTAATCAATCAATTCGTTTAATAACGGAATGTAGACCAGTTAAGGCCTTAGTGCCCGGAGGCAGCTAATGTACCATCTGAAAATTTACATTAACATAAATGAAAATGCTTGGCATTTACAACAACAACAAATTTTTTTCCCTAACAATAAGCCAGGTAATTCTGTAGAACAGCACACTAAATCCCATTGGGCAATAGGTGCAAAACTGTTGGCTGACAGTTCGCTGACAGGTATGGAACAGTCAGGTGACAAGTGTGAACCTGTCAGGCAAACATGATGGCATCATTTTACTAAATCTACCAGAATGCTTTACCGATTCTCTTTCTTATTCACATTTTTATTCCTTCTTGAGAATAGTAGAACAATTAACATTAATTACTTTACAAAAGAAAGTGGGGAAAGCATTCTGGTAGTTGTAGTATATGATGCAATAATGCAAGTTGCCTATTCAAGCAGTTTCATAAGAGATGGAAATGGACCACACCATAACATTTGACTGTGTCTGTGCCATTTGTCAATGGAAACACTTAAAATCCCTGCTTTAAACTTTGTTCTGTAGTGATCATCCCAGTCTCCTCTGTTATGGTGAACTCCCTCTAAGGTGGCACTTTTGGGACCAGCTCCTAGTGTCCACCTTAGAGAGGTGTCTGTCTTGGAGGGAGTTTTGCTACAGACAATGTGAGAATGCAATTAGGCTGTGACCAGGCAAATGTGTCCGCCTTAGAGAGGTGTCTGCCTTTACAGAAGTGTCTGTATTGAGGGAGTTCAACTGTATATGAAAATGGCACTAAAAAATCAAAGTGCTCTGATGTTATGTCCCCTCTTTCTAGTAACTTAGCCAAAATCACATGTTGACAAAGGGTTGCAAAGTGGGGTTTAATATAGCACATATTAAATGTATTAAACAAGTTGGAGGTACGGCACACCAAAAACTTGTGCCGAATGTGCATTATTTGGTAGACTTATAGGATGTGAAAGAGGATGCTAAGTGTTGATAATGCTATGTTCAAAATAACAATGATGTGAAACAAGTGAAATGATATTCTGAACTGGGTATTTAAAGCTACTAAAGTTACACAGAATGGAAAGAAGTTGAAACAAGTGTTAGGTGACTAGGAATCAAACTCAGACATTTCACTTCAGAAAGCCACACACTAACCAACTGAGCTACACTTGCTTCTAGATTCACTAAATCTGCTATTATCTACATTTTTTGGACCCATTTGATTGGTCCTATACGGGAATAGGAAGAGGAATTCATGAAATAGGAATACACAGAATAGGAATACATGGAATAGGAATACACTGAATAGGAATAAATGGAATAGGAATACATGAGTAGGAAATAGGAATACACGGAATAGTCACTTACTCCAGCAAAATAAAAGTTAAAAATTGTTTCCTACACCTTTCTTGTTATAAAATGAGTCTTTTCATTTTACTGTGGAAAGTTACCACTGCAGCAATTTATGGATGCTATGTGTACAATGAACTTCTCAATGTGGACACCTCTGTAAGGCAAACGCCTCTTTAAGGCGGACACATTTGCCTGGCCCCCGCCTAATTTCATGCTTCATATTGTCTGTAATGAAACTCTCTCTAAGACAGACACCTCTCTAAGGCGGACACTAAGAGCTGGTCCCAAAAGTGTCTGCCTTAGAAGGAGTTCACTCAGAAAACAGTCAACTGAAAGCAACCCACCACTTCATCACTATCAAACTCCTTTGCACAAATACATCAGATTTACCTCCAATTTAACAGCTTCTACTTTGTCAGCATGTTTGTTAAAGATATGTTTTCGAACAAAATCTGGACCTCTGAATTTCTTGCCACTGAGTGGACACAGCCACTTGTCTTTAGCAAGCTCTTGAGTGTTGGCTTCAACAAACTTTTCAACTTCAGTGAAAACAGTTAAGGAAAATAGGGATCTATTGATCTCATCCACATATTACTCTATGCTGAAACACCTATATACATGTAGCGGCAAGCTCCCATAAGGAGCATTTATCCTGTCTGGCAGCACAATCTAGGAGAATACACTTTTTAAACAGGGATCATACAGAAACTGTGAAACAAACTTCTATGATTGTGAAAAGAAACCAATAACCAGTGCGCATAAGATTCAATGACGTCATCTTAGTATGTGTCTGTACTGTAATCATGCACAGTTATAATATAAAATAATAGGATTTCAATGATAACATGATGGCAATAAATCAGTATTGAAAGGATATGCTTCAGGGTCCTTTTTACCAAGTTTAGTAACTTCTTCGTCGCTAATGGGTTCTTTGTCTTCCATGTATGGGTCAAGTTTTTGCTTAAGATTCTTTTGCCATTCTTGAACTAAAATATCAAAATCCAGATAATTATAAGAATTAAAGTGGTACATGGTATCTGAAAGTCTTAGTTACTGTCCTTTCTACAACATCTTAGAAACTCAATCAATGGCTAAATAAAAGATAGAATGAAATACTATCATCAAAGTACATGTGCAACGTTTCTTTCCTTTTCACAGCAACATCTCGGAAATTCAATAATCTGTGCTGCTCAATAATCTGGAGTCTGAGAATGATACATTTAATATCCAAAATACACAATAATTTTTCAGAATACCTTCTGTTTGTGTGGCTTTCTCTGGTGCTGGTCCCCTCACATGGATTATCCCACATCTGTTGGGCATTTCGTCTTCATGTGGGTAATCCCCTCCATTGTAAAAATCCACTGAGTGAACCACACGTAAGTACAAGATAAGTCTATCAAGAACACGCAATAGATTAACATCAACACTTAGGTCTACTTCAGATTTCTCTGTATTGGTCTCTTGTGTGGTGGAGGAGGTTCCTAACAGCTCCATTTCTTCTCCTTCCTCTTCTTCTGTAGCATCTTCTGACAGTGATGCAATGATTGGGTTGTTATCTGGGATGTTGAAGGATGCTTCTTTTTCTTCAGATGGTCCTTCTTCACCTTCTTCTTTTTCTTCTTTTTTCTAATATATACATACATATTTATTAATCCTTGTGGTATTCACTGTACAGGATGTTAAAAGAATCTAATCACAAATAAAATGAAGAACTGAAGGAATACTCATGAAAAGGGCCTAAGTGATATTTCCAATGATTTTTTCAATAGAAGTATAAAATGATATTAAACTTTACCATGCCCAAATATCAAGGTGTAGACATCAATAATTAAAAAGTCACTTTGGCCATTTCCATGTGCAAACCTTCAACTTCTTATAGATATGAGAATTTTTCACAGTGGCTTTAAATGTACCACTTCTGTGTCATGCATCCAAACACATGATCTCCTTTGCAATGACTTTGTTTACCATGTTAAGTTGTGCTATATATTGTTGTCCCACAAAAAGTAACTTCATCAAAAGCAAATGATGATGAAGTGTTGCACAGTGAGTTTTCTTTTGCACAGGTTGTTGTTAAAAACAAGTTCAAGGTACTGGATAACCAAAAACTTGTGCCGACTGTGCAGTTACTGTTTCTACTAGGGCAGTTATATCTCTCTCATCACAATCATCATCACCACCATCATCATCATCATATTCATTGTCACAATCATAAGTTATCTAGACTAAAAAACTAAAACTCATTAATAATTCATAAGGCAAACACAATGAAAATCGCCACCGTGACGAGTGTCTTTATATCTGATAAAGATTCAGCCTAATTTACATCAACCTCGATTTTCTCCAAGATAAATGAAGATATTTTTGATTTTCTTTTAGAGAGCAACTCTAATATGTGTTGGAGTTTTTTAAGCCATATAAAGAACTCGAGATCGTATATATCTGATATATATATCCGATAAAACACTCTCTCTCGTTCTTTATACTATACAAAAACAGCTATCTAGACAAAAACCCCTAGGAATAGACATCATGCACAAACATTTTTAGCATCATCATCACCATCATCATCATCACCACAACCACCACCATCATCATCTAAGAAACCATGAAATATACCTCTGATTCTTTTTCTTTTTCACTTCCATTTGTTTCTTCGATCTTTTTCTCTTTTTCATAAACTGAAGCTTTTTTGTCAAGTACACGGACTAACTGAGCAGCTAGCTTTATGTCCTCTCTGATCACTTGTTTGGCAAATGTGATTCCACTAGCTGAGCGTACACGGCGGGATAAGTCACGGTTTACTACTGGGTTCAACTCAGCATCTTTGATCTAAGAAAAGATGAAAGAACAGAAAATGGGTCACTGAAGACAGCTATAGCCTCCTACAATGGTGTGCAGAATAGTTGAGACACTGTCCTCTCAAATGAACACAATGTGATTCAATTCCCACCATGTAGGTCTTGAAATGGGTATATATTTCAACCCCCCTCCCCTCCCCCAACACAATGTTGGTTGGGACAGGTCTTGGACCTAGCAGCAATCTCCCAGGCCTACTCAACATTGAGAGAGGGGGGGGAGGGGGGAGTCTAAAGCAGGGGTGGCAAATTTTGACCAAAATGGGGGCCATGTCTCAACAGGTTTTGCACGCCGTTGTAGCTTGGGTAACTATCTGTACCTGCAAGTACTATATCTACTTGTAACTCAATCAAACGTTTTTATTATTTATAAGTGAATTTTTATACTACGTCCATCTGTACACTTTACTACATACCCTAATGTTGTTTAAATCCCAACAGATTTCCTTGATATTGACACTGCGTTCAAATGTAATCCAACCTCTTCGGTAGAACCTAATAAACAAAGCAATTCCTTCAAATGATACATCTATAAAATCTATATGGCATATGTAAAGACTTACATTAAATAAGCATACATGTAAATGAGTAACACAGTGCAACATTAGAAATGATTGTTGACTGTGTATTTATAATACTACAGAAAAGGTGCAGAAACAGTTGTATGTGTGACAGTCTGAGTATTAATTTACATGTACCTTCTATCTGAACTGGGATCAGAAAGTGCCACTCTAAGAAATCCAGGAAATCTTTTACAAATCTGAAAGGAGGATTTAAAAAATAAATTAGATTGAATAATAACAAGAAAATGCAATATTTTCTAAAGTCATACACCACAGTACCGATGTGTGGTAGATGCTAAGCTGTCCACTCAACTTGAATTACATTTATTCACTTTACAAAAGTAATTCTCAGGTAGAGCACCTTGCCAAGATCTTGTAAGATCCTGACAAGATCCAGATAAAGTTCCAACTAATAATAATTTTATTATCTTGGAGTGATCTTGAAAGACCATCTTGGATTTAGCCACAATCTTGACAAGATCTTGGCAAGGTTTGGCAAGATCCTGACAAGAATAAGGCATTTTTAGACATCTTAGCATCATCTTGGAATCTTGACAAGATCTTGGCAAGGTTTAGGCAAGATCCTGATTAATCAGGCAAGGTTTATATCTTGATGTTATCTTAGCATGATCTTGGAATCTTGACAAGATCTTGGCAAGGTTTAGGCGATCCTGATTAATCAGGCAAGGTTTATATCTTGATGTTATCTTAGCATGATCTTGGAATCTTTACAAGGTTTTCATGTGAAAAGGAACTCACAGCTGCAATGTCGTTCTTGGATATATTGGGTGCAATGTTTCTCATAAACAGCGAGTAGGTCTTGTGTAATGGCCTGGGTTCAGGAGATGACGGCACTATTTCTTTACTCTTGGCATCCCCTTCAGTATCTTCAGCTGAGTCTTTCTCCTTCTCTTCTACTGCATTCTCTTTTGATTCCTTGGTGGGTGTCTTCATAGGACTCTCTTCTTCTTTGGTTTCTTTCTTTTCTGCCAGTTTGTTGGAATCTATTGCTTCGTCATCTTTCTGTATAAATATTGAAAAATCTCAATCTCAAAAATCTCAAGAGTTGATTTAGAAAAGAGGGGAGGTGAAATTCAGGGAATTTTGCCTATTTAAAAGAAAGATGATGGAAATTACATTGTATGAATGGAATAAAGAGTGAGTAGAGGAAGACGAGAAATGTTAGGATGGGAGGAAGGAAGGAAACAAGGGACAAAGGATGGAAGGAAGGGAGGGAGAGAGAAAGGATGGAAGGAAGGGAGGGAGAGAGAAAGGATGGAAAGGAGGGAGGGAGAGTGGAGGGAGTGAAGGAAGAAAAGGGGGGAAGGAAGGAAGGAATG
Source organism: Telmatactis stephensoni (assembly GCA_029948255.1). Lineage (NCBI taxonomy): Eukaryota > Metazoa > Cnidaria > Anthozoa > Actiniaria > Isophelliidae > Telmatactis > Telmatactis stephensoni. Next base: position 123,480 of record JALIZF010001193.1, read on the forward strand.
AGGGGAAGGTAAGGAAAGGAAAGGAAGGAAGGAAGGGAGGGAGGAAGGAAAGGAAGGAAATAGAGTGTAGGAAAGGAAAGGGTAGAGAGGGAGAGAGGGAAGGCGGGAAGGAAGGAAGCAAGCTAGGAGGAATGGAACAAATGAAAGTAAAGAGGAAGTGAGAGGGAGGACGGGAAGGAAGATGCATTCTAAATCATTTCTTGTTCAAGGACAAACCTTTGACACATTTGGAGTGACAGGAGTAGTTGGCACCTTAACATCATTAGATGCCGCTTCCGCATCATCTCTCTGTTGTACTTCACTAGATGACTCAGGTACCATATCTACATCGTTATCATCTCTAGTGCTGACGGCATTGTCTGTGTTCACTGTACTACCTACTTGTGGGTCACCTGTTTCTCTCTTTATACTCTCCTCTGATTGATCGGGACTGTCTGATGGCTTCTTTGGATCTGGGCTTTGGGTGGAGTCTATTGCAGAGTCATCTATGGAACATTTACAGCATTTTTACTATAGTCATTATGTTATTCATTCAGTGGACAACAATCAAGACCTCAAACATTCTGCTTGATAACGAGATTTCTAAGAGTTAAAAAACTCTTCTTTTGTTATTTATTGTCATTTTCTTCTGTTTTACTCTTGGAGGCCTTGCTATGAAGCAGAATTTTGAGATCTCACGCTTGGTCTATTGTTAGGGTGTCCCTTTGGGACTGCAGGGGCTTGAAATGCACATGCCATCAATAGTTAGCTCCCATTTTGCTGATTGCTGTGGATCAATAAGCATGATAATTGGATCTACATTTGTTTTCACACCCTCCTCTCCCATGACAGATAGTATTCCCCAGGTAGGTATCACCTCCACTGAGTCATCAGTGTGATGGGTGCAGGGGATGGACTGTGGCATGGTTGCCATGGTGACCCCCTAGAGGAACTGGGACCTGCTCAGTCAGTTCCTCTCTGCAGCACCCAACCCCAAGCTCAACTATTGACAGTGAGTTTAACAGTAAATATGCAAAGATATTTTTGCCAAGACTTTAGCTAGTGTCTGCTTCCACTGTACCTAGTCCAGTCCCAGACTCTCTTCCTTGCCGCTCCAGGACTCGCGGAGAAAGAGAGTCCAGTATAACTTGCATGCGCATGTCAGCTTAGTGACCACGCGATCACCACATTCATGTGGTGATCGCGTGGTTACAAATCCTAAATAAAGTCGTCTAATGATTCAAGATGGCTGAAGAAGAAAGTGTTTTGTATACACGATATCAGTCTCATTTCGGAAAGCCATTTGTTGATTCAGTGAGCTATGCACTTGGAAAAACCAACTATAATATTTTACCAAAGTTTGAGCAGTTACAGGCCATTTACGGATGGACAGTTGTGAAAGACGTAATTGTGAATTTTTCGATACGCATCACTACCACTACCAAACACTGAAATTTGCATATTGCAAGCTCTCAAAACAAAACTTTAATCTGATTGGCTCATTTTGCACATGCGCATGCAAGTTATACTGGACTCTCTTTCTCCGCGAGTCCTGGAGCGGCAAGGAAGAGAGTCTGGGACTGGACTACCACTGTACCATGATTAAAGTAAAGTAAAGTAAAGCGACCATGTTTAACGTCGATAACTCGTAACAGTAATTCAACTGACAAACCTGAGGTCGACGGTGCACTCATTTTACTCCCCTCTCTCCATCAGTGCTCCGTTTTAAGGGTATTAAATGCTAATTAAAGCTACACAGATTGGAAAGAAGTCAAAACAAGGATGTGAGGTCTGGCTGGGGATCGAACTCGGGACCTGTCGCACTGAAGGCCGCGCACTAACCAACTGTGCTATCCTTGCTCCTAATGATTAAACAACGATTAAACATTCATACAGCCCTTTACAATGTATATTGACCGCACCTGAAGTACCAGGCTCTGCTTTCGATGGCTGTGGTTTAACTTTCTCTTGGCTGCTGACAGTTTCTAGTTCACTTGATCCAACAGCTGTATCATCAGACTCGGATTTATTAACCTGTGGTGTTTTTGTAACATCATCTGTCCCTGATGAACTTGTTGGTAACTGAATACTTGCATCACCTGGAGTTGCCTCGGCCTCTACACCAGGTGGAAGGAGCTCTTCTTCTCCTTTAGATTCATTTGAAATCATTTCTTCACCAGGAGGAGCTGGCTCAGAATCTGAGTCAGAATCGGATTCACTTTCACTTTCATCTTCCATGGCGTCATAGTAGTAAGGCTCACGATGGCGATGCTTGCGCCTTTTCTTTCCACTTTCATCCTAAAAGCAATTTATTATTATCAGTAACATTACTATTACACTTAAAATTTTGACCAATGATGATGATGATGATGATGATGATGATGATGATGATGATGATACTGGCACTGTTTTGTTACTGAAATTATTTTTTCTTTAATACCCTGCACTTGATTCTATAGGTAAGAAAAGGGTTCCTGTCAATATGTTTTTGAGCATTAGACTTTTCCCTACCAAAAGTTTCATAATTTCCCATTGAATTACCTTTCCTCCACTTTGCTTCTGGTCTGAAGGTGCTTGTTGTCCTGACTGTTCTGCCATTTGCTGTAAACACACATAATTATTCTAATATAGAACCCAAATATATGATCATACAATACATGTAAGTCAAGATAATTGGGTACAATATCTTGTATAAGATATAGCCTACATGCACATCAATTATTACAAAATCCATGGTTTTTCAGGTTTTCCATGACCTGTACGAACCCTGCCATTGCTCAAGCCCCACAGACACACACCTCTGATCAAATAATGATAAAAAAGAACACATTTTGAAATTACCTTCTGATAATGTTGACTCTGTTGATGATAGAACTGTGCTCTTTGCTGTAATTGTTTTTGTTCGGGTGTAGGATCAGGCATAGAGAGTGGTTTGGCTTCACTCTGTGATGCTGCCTCACCTGGTTTTGAGCTTGGGGGAGGTGCATCAGGTAATGGAACAGATGATGGGGACACAGGAGCTATTACTTGGTTAGAATCTATTTTCAAGATACAATCAGTAAATTATAATAGCTGATATCACAGATCTGTACACTACAATGACTTACACCTATTTTCAAAATTACGCGACCTTTGTAGACGACACTTGAATGGCTTTTTCAGTGTTTTGACGGTATGTTTTGACTACCGTCAATCAAATCTCCGAGTATTCATTCTCCCTGAAGCAAGCTTAAATTTACATCAAAAGTCGTTAAATACTAAATGTTCTGTCAATAAATTTAAGTTTGTTTTGAAAGCTAAAAGTTTTAGCTTTAGAAAGCTAAAATTTTACAAATTCTAGTCATTACAATTTGATTGACAGAAGCTTAAAATCCAGACAAGCTATCGCCACTAGGTCGCGTAATTTTGAAATTTGGTGAAATGACTCAACACAGGTTTCAATTTTCCAGGCGAATGGGCCAAAAGTACAAGGACTGAGTTACAGATATAGCACATAACTCAAAAATAAGGCTTCGCTCTGTTGAGTTTGAGTTATGTAAACAATTTTGATTTCAAAATTTGTCATCAAGTTACACACAGGTGTCAAAGTAGGCAGTGTCTCAGCAAAATGGGTGTCTTTGAGGGTGTACCGGTAACTCAAAAAAGTGCAACTCGAAGTCTGTGACTCAAAAATCGTAACTTAAATTATTTCCTCCCTCCTTTGAGCTACACATATATCCTTAAAAACCTGGTAACAATACTATTTGGTACAAACCACATGAGGGAATACAGCACAGTAAAGAAATTTTTCCTACCTACAATGTAGCTAACTGTACTACCTTTTTTGTCGACTGATTTTCTAGTTGCTGGAGACCTTGATGGTGATCTAGATTGAGATCTAATGCTTTCTTTTCTTCTCTCTCTTTTAGAAGCAGCAGTATCTTTATCATCATCATGCTGAGCTCCAGGTTTTCTTTCTGGTGATGGAGCACGATCCAGAATGGTGAGGTCAAAATCATTACCACCTTCAAGTTTGATAACCACTAGGACATAAATATAACAATCTTTCAGCATTACATCTATCAGCTTACAACATTTTGTGTGCTAAAGCCAGTGACACACACTCCAATTTTTTCTCACACTGGTAGTGTGAAGAATAACTGCAGCATCTACCATTATTCTGCAACCTTTAGTACAAGGTGTGCATGATTGACCATACAATATCATCAAATGGTTTGTCTGTTCACATGATTTGTCTGTCTTTAACAATAAAATGACCAATGAAAGCCTTGAATATTGAGGATTACTGGCATTACTTTAATACCTGCATCCAATAGTTTAACAATATCATCAGCATGCTCCATGTCGAGAAGCAGATTATCAGCACGGCCTGCCTTCATTAACTCAAGAAAGAAAGCCACTCTCTTTCTTACTGCTTTTTGCATTTCTTTCTGTCTTAATGCTGCCTCTTTTGGATGATACTTTCCTCTAAACCTGAAAATATTCATAATGAGAGTTTGCAAACTAGAATTGCTAAGATCATTAATGGTTTTAGTATGCAATGCACCTACTTAATACTGTGAATGGTAAACAGAAACTTTACCTGGCAGAGTTGAAATCTTATGCCTGTTTTACACTTCTCTTTTTCTTGGACTGAGTTCAACAACAAAACTTTGGAAAGCTATTTTGAAAATATTTCAATTTAAAAAGCCTTGTGGCTTTATCTAATGCTCCCATCTAGAGCAGAAAAACTACAAAAAGCCTTAAAACCAACTGCATTGTGCGCAGAGGTCATGAATATATAGCTATCTTGTGTATTATTAGCCAGGACTTTGTCTGAGGTAATGAGGGGAGCATTTTGCCCTTGGAGTGCGTGTGGTTGTTTAAACCAACACTAAATGTTGCATAGCACATGAATCCACCAAGCGTCCTTGCAAAGTTATAACACAAAGATGGCTGTAAATATAATGGGGTGTGTTAGCAACAATCACGTCACAATTAACACAACGTAATAACTACATCTTAATCTTTTTTATGACAGCTATTAACAAAATGATTGTGAAGACAAAATGCTCAATCTCTCCACGGGTCATGAATTTACATCAAATGACATGGTATTTAAATACATGTACGTGTATCTCTACACAATCAAATGGATGTTTAGAACATTAAAATAACTTGGAGGTAAAAACATTGACTGTATGAACGCTGTAACTAAACACTGTAAGACATCAACAACTCCGTAACAGCTTTGGTGTTTGATAAGAAGTATTTAACCAAGATCCTATTGGCAAAACTGAGCACATTTTTAAGGTACCAGATCATATCTACAATATTACCAAATTATAACCTAATAATCTAATTAGTGGATAATTGCATCAATGAACTAGTTCATGTTGACTGGACTTTGTTTTCCTTAGCAACCATTCAACTTGAATGCTGGGGCAGGAATCACACAAATCAGCCATTTATTAAGCCAATGGTTTACAAAGACTTTTAGTGAGCACCACCAAAAAATGATTGGTTGATCAAAAGCAGTAACAGGAAACAATAAAGAAATGTTCCAGATCCCCTTCTTCCCCCCCCCCCCCCCAAAAAAAAGGCATACAATTTCCATAAGCATTGCCACCTACAAAAAATGATCTGTTGATCAAAAACAAACGAGCCAAGCAATGAACAAAACCTTCAAAAATACTAACAAGAAAATACTAGAATCTTATGCTGTAACATACCATTCTTCTTCCTTGTGTTGTTGAAAGAAATCCCCAAGTTGAGTTTTACGGAACTCAAGCTTGTACTCTTGATACTTCTTGACAGCTTCCATGTCGTCAATGTTGTCATCTTGGGCATTAAGGAACTGCTTGAATGTCAGCATGACAGGACCTTGAGGTGCGTCTGCTGTACCATCAGGTCTGTAAAACAGATATACACTTATTTCAAAAAACATTGTCCCGGTTCAAAGCAACAAGCGTCAAGGCAAACCCAAAATGAATGCTGCTTTTTGTTCTATGGTATGGTAAGATCTACAGGTAAGGTAGTGATTTCCGTTGTGTTTTCTAATAAATTATTTATTAGTTTGATAATGTATTGTGGAGACTTTAAACTGTGCCGACAGAGGGATTTCATAACATTAATCTTTATGGTAGAATAATGGAAGTTTGTGAAAGATAAAAGATTTTATTCTCTTGGGAGAAAGCTTATTTGATCATTGCTACCCTGAAATCCCTAGATACTAACACATAGAATAAAATATCACTTAAGCTGTCTTTCTGGACACCCCTTCAATTCTTTTCTTTTCTTTTCTTTCTTTCTTTCTTTCTTTTCTTTACTTTACTTTTTTTTTTTTGAGTGAGAAATGAGACAATTATAACAGGGTTTCTGTCACTGATACCTCTTGTGTTTTGCTTACCTCATTTGTCTAGCATCTTGTCCACCCATCTGCATCTGTTGCACATCTCCAGGGTGATTCCATGCTCCATGGTGCATACCACCCCCTGCACTGTTACCTCCACCACCACCACCATATGGGAAATTACCCCCTTCATTGTGGAATGGATCATCCCTGAATATCAAATAAACATTTTTATGTACAGGTCTCACATTCTACATACATTGACTTGAACAGCTGAGGCAAGAGGGGATTCAGAAATCAAGATACAACAAATATCCCTGAACTGTGGAATATATCATATACGTGATATTTTGCATCACTACCCCACCCACTTGTAGGGAATTTAATCCCCCTGGGTATGCCTGCCCCCCCCCCCCCCCTCTGAAATTATTCCGACAGGTACACTACTGCCTCCCATTTTCATGCAATGTGATTGGACAAAGTGACTCTTTTTCAACATAGGCACCCGACAATAAATCATTTCTCTATAATACCACAAGAAAGTTCTCTATAATATCATTTTGGAAATGTGTTTATTCAAATATATAATGTAACAAAGTGTTTTGTCAAAACAAGTTTTTGGGGCAAGAGGATAAAATTAATAAGCTTAGTACATGTAAATATGGAACTGTTTCTTACCAATCTCTCCTCATACGTTTTGGCATGGGAGGGCTCATCTCATGGTGTCTTCCAGAACTATCTCTCCTTCCTCGTTCAAACTCTCTGTAATCTCCTCTTCGCCTCTGATCCCACGAACCTTGGTCACGTCTCCTGTCAGACCAGTTGTCTTCACGTCTCGAACCACCGCGATCGTCTCTCTCGCGCCTTCGGTCGTTATAATCACTTCTTTCTCTGCGAAATTTATCACGGGCTCTTCTTCGATCGTATTCTTCGTCACTGTCGCCCATTTTTTAGGGGAATTCACAGAAGTACTGGTGTTTTTGATTTAACAACGACCAAGAAACAAATACAAAATGGCGCACGAGGGCGGTATATCCCATGATGCTTCACTAGACCCAGATTCCCATTTGGAGAAGAACGCCTTGTCGATATCTGTTTCAGCATGGCTTGCAATGCACGTGTTGTGTGCTGGGCTAATACAGATGAATGGAGGGATATTTATGACTGTTTGTTTAATATTGATAATGAAGAGTTGCAGAGAAAAGGTTTAGATCGAGTAATGGCGTGGAAAAGTCGTAGCGGAGGCAAGCTACCCTTAGCTATTGAGAGCACTGCAGATCTCATTCGCGCTCACTTGACAATCTCAGCATCTAACTTGTTTAATCCTGAAGTTCAGCTCGTAGTCTCGATGGCGCTTGTTCGCTTTGTTAATGGAATGGCAGACTTGAATCAAAGGGGTGTTTATGCCCGTTCTGTACAGGCCATTGCAGATGAAATAGGACTTCCTGATTGGCTAGTGGATTTGAGGCATGAAGCAACTCATGCCAACCTTCCATCCCAAGATACCTTGCGTGCCGGGGTTAACGTTGCGTTGTCATGGTTACGGGATGAGTACTGGGAGACACAAGTGAAGGCACAAGAAGAATCAAAGATCAAGCTTTGTTCTTTAATTGAGGAGTATTGTGTGGTAGCCACCACAAAGAAAACTAAAAAGAAGAATGTTGAAAAACAGGAAATGAAAATTAAAGCTTTGTCGGAAGGAATGTCTAGTTTTGTTGGAACAAATAATCTATGGTAAAGCCTTCTATGGTATTTTAATTTGTATTTGAAGATGATGATGGTATTGGTGATAATGATGATGATGATGATTGTAAAAATGATTTCAAAATGATTTCTTTTCCAACTACTACTGCTTCCTCTTATCATCTTTGAACCAGTTTTCTATTTTCATATTCCTAGGTCACATCTTCAAATGCTTCTCCTCAAAAATGATCTGTTTGCTGAAGTGGTAAATACAGATCAAATTGAGGATACAAAAAACAACCATCAAGAATTGGTCCCTAATCACCAACTTTTGGATGAATTGATTAGAATCTGGAGCCCACTTTTTAAAGCTCTTGATCAGGAATCACCTGATTTCTTTACACTGTTTATAGTTGCTATACTAGATCCATATTCCAATGGTAATATGCAGCATAGTGAACATTTATTGCACTGGGCCCTGTGGCTTATGCAGTCATCAACCAAATCAAATCCAGTTTTTTCCTCCAAACTTCCATGGCTGACATTATTGGAACTTTGTCTCAAGAATCCAAATTTTTTGTTGAAAGAATTTGTGAATGTTATTATGAATGAAATTTCCTTTTTAACAAATGCACAGAAAGCAAAATTAAACACTTTGGTGATGATACACGGTGGCCAGGAATCATTTGATAATAGCCGACCAACAAGAAAGTTTGAATATAAGTCACTTGAACATCTTAAGATTGAGGAAAACTCACAAGAGAAGGAGGAAGCTATAGAGGGTGACATAATCTCTTCGGAAAATTGGTCTATTGATGGTTCACAGACTAAGTGGAACCTCATACCTTTTGGTGAGGTTTTGGGCAGTGAGACACAATCAGTCAATCTTCTGGAATTGCCAACATTTTTGTACCAGAATCAAAATACTACTTCAAACAGTGTTTCAAGTCCTCAAGAAAATGAGAGTGAAACTGAGAATGATTTTGGTGGAAAGGAACTAAATGAAACTGAAAAGGAAATTGATGATCATATTTCTGTTGGGGATTTAGATGTGATTACGGACTTTGAAAGTGGTGACAATGAAACAGAAAAAATTGAAGTTAGTTTATTCTAGTTGAGTATAAAAATAGGCAAAGTCAAAATAAAATGGAAATTTTTATAGCTTATTTAATATAACATAATGACTTAATTGTGTACAAAGACTGACTAAAATAGTAATAAAAATATGATTAATTGCTGGAATGGAAGTTTGGTTAGAACTTTGTTTTGGGCTTCCTGTGTATAGCAGTCTTTTACTTGCGGGGTCCCTGTGTAGCCTGCGTCTCGCCATTTTGAATCTGGTGTCTTTCTTTCTCTCGCAAAAAGAAAGTCAAAACTACCCAATCATACTTTACTTTTTATATATTTAATATCAATGGATACAACTCAACAGCCTCAAGGACAGAGTTCAAGGCAACATGCGATGATATATATTTGTGGAGGTGAGAACAACACGTGCTCAATCCGAAGTTGTAACTTTGTCCTATAAAGCATTGCTTCGAAGAACTTTGCTAATACATGTATCTTTGCGTGAAATTGTGTCAGATACATGTATCTATGCTCTTATAGCCGTAGAAATTTGATTTGATATTAATATTAACGCATTTTATCGGTGCAGTTGAACCTTTAAATAGTTAAATTTATTGATAATAAGAAAAGTAGTGAAGTACTGATATTAATATTAACGCATTTTATCGGTGCAGTTGAACCTTTAAATAGTTAAATTTATTGATAATAAGAAAAGTAGTGAAGTGCTTGTGTTGTATTAGATTGTCATACAGAAAACGAGATCAAGTCAAGAGATCCTATTCGATGTCGTGAATGTGGTCACAGGATTATGTATAAGAAGAGAACGAAAAGAAGTATCCTTTTTTTGTATAATTTCTTGTTATTAAAGACAAAAGACGTTTCTCTTCTTGTAGAGTAAGGTACCCTATTCAGGGACCTGCGTCTACTTGTGCATACTCTTCTCTTTACACTGGTTTTGCTGGCTTTGTTATCCTGGGCCCGGTTGTTTGAAAGACGGTTAGCGTTAAACCCAGGATTAACTCTAAAGAAAACCATTCACTTTAACCCAGGATTAGCGTTAATCGACCTTCGAACAACGACCGGACCCTGTTTTAGTTCTTGTAGAGCCCCTTTCCTTTGGGGCTATAGTAGCAGGAAGTTATTGAAGTGTTATGTAATTTTGGTTATCCAAGCATTACTAGTGGTCGTCATATTGTGTCCAACAAGGGAACAAATGGGGAGTGGCAAATGGACAGCTGTTTCCTCAGTATTTCTTTATTATCCTTAACAATTGTTTTCATCAGTGGTTGTATTTGATGCCAGATGACTATACTCAAGAAGCCTTACATCTAATCCAAATAACCTTATAAAAGAGTTGAACTTTGTGCTATCCATGGGAAGATGGCGCGGTGAAAAGCAAAGCATCCAGCAATCACGTCATCATTTTGTGCTTAGAGTGATGTTCGTATATCATTGTAAATAAAGATTTCTTTCTTTTTACTGACTACCTGTTGTAGTAACCTCACCCTTTAGAGGGGTGCCAACCCAACAAAAATCACTTCAAAGGTACCGTATTTACTCAAATAAGTGCCCCGGTGCTTATTAAAATTTTCACGTCTAAAACGGGGCGCTTATTCGAGGGAGGCGCTTATTCAGTGGGAGGAAGCGTGTACACAACTGTCAAAGTATGCTTTCCTTTTAATATCGATAATATCAATGTTATACTACTACAACAGTACTGGTATTAGTATACTATAACGAGGTGCGAGGCGCTTATTCAGGGGAGGCGCTTATTATTATTTTTTGTCCAAAGGGGCGCTTATTCGGGGGAGGGGCTTATTCAAGTAAATATGGTAATTTTGTTCTCAGAAAACACTCCAGGGCCAGATTGTTTAGAAGGCAGTTTAGTGCCCATCAAGGATGAAAATGGTTTCCTTATTAACTCTGGATTAGCAGTCGACATGTCTATTGAATAACTATACTGGGCCAAGGGTACCCCCCAAAAAAGTGAAATAAGGATTCATCCAATAGCACTGTGTTCACTAAACAACAATGCAAATAAATTTAATTTATTGTTTTATTATTGCTTCTTATCAGTAAATAGTTACTGCATTTTCAATAATTATTGTTACATGTCAATAGCTTTACTGTCAAGAAAGAATAAACATAGAACCAATTTTCATCATATAGCAACAATTTAGTTTAATTAGTGATGAACAAGTCCAACAATGCAGCAATATTATCTCTAGTCTAGGCTCATATGCTCATCTTCATCATCCTTGTCATCAGTGCCTGGAGGCTTCTCTGTGGTGGATGGTTTTGAGGTATCACCAGTGTTGCTCTCTTGTGCACCAGGTCTTGAGGCAGCTTGCAAAGCACGCACAAACTCTACCATGTCTAGAACAAAATGAGATGGTACAAGTAAGACAAAAACAAACATTGAATGCCCTCAAGTATTTGCCTCTACTCCAATAATAATTGTCCTGCTCAAATATTTCAAGGAATGTTCTTAAAAATGGCCTAAATGACTTTTTAATATCCAGGCATTAATAAAACAGGAGCAAAATAATAAAGAGATTTACATGAAAAGGGCTTAAGTCTAAAGTCATATAAGCCATTTTTGTGGATCTCTTCATTATTGTGCTCCTTTCTTGATGAAAAATAAGAAATATCTTCTCCAAGAGCTAGAAATCATGAACCAAGAATTGATCACGACTTCCCACCTGTATAGTGAAAAATATGGAGATGTAACTGAAGGTAACATTTGGCTACAAAATACGATGACAACTCACAAGGCTTGGATGGGTGGGATGAGAGTTGGAATGTGAAAGCAAGTGAACTGGAAAGTGGAAAATTTACCAAGGCAACTACCTTGGTTACCTTGATGCTTCTACAGGCCAGCATATCATCCAAGTTGAAACTGTATTCAACTTACACAACAAAAATGCAGTCAAAAGATTCTATGCTGGCCTCCATAACTTCCAAGCTTCTACTCAACTTACAGCAAAGTGCAGTCAAGACTTACCTCCTTTAGCTGCAGCATCGACAACTTCTTGTCCAAAGCCAAACTGACTCATCAAAGGGCCAAGCTGACCAGATTGCAAGGCAGTGCTGAACATCGCTACAGCCTAAGGAAATTTTAAACAGAAAATTAATTAATATCATAAGTAAATAATATATTTTGGTGTTCAAAGTCCAACAACAGAGTTACATGCAAGAACAGAGGGATTGGAGTCACCTATCCAGGCCCCTTGAGGAAGTCAACATGGCAGCCCTACCACAGTCCACTACCTTGCACCCATCACACTAAGCAAATGGGGTAAGGATACCTACCTGGTAGACCCCTCCAGGTCAAGGGTGGGGCTGGGTGGGGCAATTATAGCCCCTGAACACACTCTGGAGACCCCCAAATCCACCCTGAGTTTAACCTTGCTGCCTAAATTACATTTAGCCTCATATAGTGCTACTATATATCTACCCTTCATACAACAGGGCCTAGCCTAGATCTTTTAGCTCTAAACACTTGTAACTAGTTGTACAAACCTGTTGAAATTGAGGAGACCATAATGTAGAGGACACATCACTTGGTACCTGTGGTAAGTCACTACCAGATGGAAGAAAAGGTGCCAGCCTTTCACGGAACTCTGGATTGCTCAGTAAAGGTCCAAGGGCTTCTGGTGTCAGAACACGATTGAGATCAATAGCTGGAAATAAAGTCGTAATCAATAATTCCTACACCAAAACTTAATGTCTATTTCCTCTTGATATCTTAAGCCTGGTTCACACTAAAGGTGAAGGTAAAGGACTATAATTATTATTGTAAATAACTGAGAACTGTCTTGTGCAATACTGAAACAGTGTACATGTAATCTAGAGAACTTTCTTTCAGGCTTTAGCAAGTAAGAAATTGTAAGCTTCTGCAGGATGATTACTTTAGCAAGTAAGAAATTGTAAGCTTTTGCAGGATGATTACTTTAGCAAGTAAGAAATTGTAAGCTTTTGCAGGATGATTACTTTAGCAAGTAAGAAATTGTAAGCTTTTGCAGGATGACACAAGGTGAGTTTTAATTTGACTACGTTTTGGCTGTCTTGTGTGAGCCTTCATCAGATACAGTGAGATGTTAAATGCATTATTTGATTACCTTGCTGAGCATTTGCTGATTCTGCATTTTCTGCAGGCACTGACAAAAAGGAAAAAAAACATGAAAGAAGCATTAGAAATTTTAAGACATACTGGTAATCCATTTTGCAGCATAGACCTTATTCATTTGACTGTAATGTTTCTCCATTAGAATTCTCATGGGGATAAGATTCTTTGTTCAAGATGAACATTATTTTACTGTACATTCTTGTTCAAGATGAACATTCTTTACAATTCTCATTGGGAATAAGATTCTTTGCTCAAGATGAACATTCTTTTACTGTACATTCTTGTTCAAGATGAACATTTTTTACAATTCTCATTGGGAATAAGATTCTTTGCTCAAGATGAACATTATTTTACTGTATATTCTTGTTCAAGATGAACATTCTTTACAATTCTCATTGGGAATAAGATTCTTTGTTCAAGATGAACATTCTTTTACTGTACATTCTTGTTCAAGATGAACATTCTTTACAATTCTCGTTGGGAATAAGATTCTTTGTTCAAGATGAACATTCTTTCATGTTTTCCTAATTAAAGAACATGTCTCCCAAGAAGACTGTATTGGGAAAAACACTGATGTCAGTGAATAATGGTCTACTGGATTCAGAAAAGGAAACTACAGTAAAACCCAGCTAATATGGACACCATGGGTTCCTTATTAAACAGGTAATTTTATAGGCATTTTTTATACCTGGACAGAATTATATGTTCATAAAAACCAGGTGTCTGTATTAACTGGGTGTCGATAAGGCCAGGTTTCACTGTACTTACGAGCACTAACGCTTACCCTGAATATTAGACAAAATACTCTGTAAGTCACTAAGTTGTACTGGCTGCCTAGGTGGTGGAGTCTGAGGGGGAGGGGCAGCAGGGGCAGCAGTAGCAGGACGTGGTGTTGGTGTCTCCACTGGAGTAGTTGAGGTTGTATTCCTTGGTCCTGGAGAGGACTGCACCCTTGAAGGTCTATAAACAATACAATTTAGGAATTATGTATTCTATTTCAATGTGATGCATAAAATAATGTCATTCTACTTTAACCATGGTCACTTGAGTTCATTAACCAATCAGCTTAGGAATCAAAAACAATAGACTTTGAGTTCATGTGATCCTTCACTTCACAACAGTGCTCCAAGGAGATAAGACATTAACAAAATAATAAAACAATAAAAGTTTATTTAACATGTGACCATGCCATGCCATGACTGTGTCGGTGACATAATCTCTTTAAAAACATTCAAAATTTCTACTGTGACCATACCATGCCAGGACCATGCTGATTTCCTAATTATACAAACTGCTCTATAAAAACATTTGAAATTTCTGGAAACTTCATTGAAAACTTTGTTATAATACACATATGATATGTATTGTTACAATATGTAGAATCTTACGTTGGTGAGGCAGCGGCAGGTGGTGGGGTAACACTGGCCCCACCCAGTCCACCCATACCAAGACCACTCCATAATTGTAGCAGCTGTTGTTGATCCATGTTACCAAGGAGACCTTGCAACTGGCTGTCACCTTAAAACCAACAAGCATATTATTACTGACATGACATGGGTTTTTGGCTGTAATTAAATTCTTCTATGGCATAAATTTGACCATCAGTTTAATTAACGGTCAATAATAAAGGTACCAATGAAACCAATCAAATTATAAGGAAAAACTGACATTTTCATCATTACTTCTTGTAAGGACACCTTCAATGATAACTACTTCTAAGAAAGAATAGAAAATCAAGCTAACCTAAATGTTCCTCCAAAGCTGAAGCCATTCCGCTTGTAAGCCCGCCACCTCCACTGTTACCACCTGATCCTGGAGTAGGTGGATTATTAAGGAGATTATTGACCTTAGTGCAATATTCATCATCTTTATCTGTCTTGGGTTCTTGCATCCAAAAGAAGAATTTTCTTGAAGATGACTTGAACTTAAGGATATAGACACGCCCGGTGGTACATTGCTTGACACGCTTGTACTCAATGTCATCAGGAAATATAATCAGGTCCTAGAAGTATAACAAGTAAAATTTACTTAATATTAGTGATATGAGATGATGTTTTGGCCATTATCAAGTTACAAGGAAGTGAGTTTTAGAAATTATTGTTACAAAATTTTATATATCATAAAAAGTCAGTAAATTATCACGTTTGAAAATTATCTTTGACTTGAAAATTTGCAAACTAGTTTCATTGTAAGTGTCCATTGGCTGATAATCATTTTATGAAAAATTAAAAAAAGGATTTTCATACAGCCAAAAATTATTTCAAATGGCCGTTTTGGCTTTTTTATGTTCCTTTGTCATATTTCTTTGTTTCAAATTGCCTCATTCACAGCTGTACTGTCATACTATTGCCACGATTTCTCCAAAACGTTATGATTAGTTAATAAAAGAAAAGTTTTAATAAAAATAAAGCAATAAACTATCAATCTATAGTTAATCAAAATAATTTAGACACATTTTTGCCTCGTCATAATTTTTTACTCACATCTTCGACTTTAGAATTGCCCCTATCTTTCCAGCAAAAATGCATCAGTGAGTCATCACTTTGGTAAATATACACAAGACCTTTCCTTTTATCCGCTGTGACTGTTGTACCACTCAAATTCATCTTTCCTGCCCTGAATTCAAGCAAATTTTTAGAGGCCGAACGGCCAACATTGCCGAACAGTGAAGTCGCCATCTTGGAAGACTACTAACGACCTCAGAGCATCATGGGTATTGGTACACAGGAAGCCCAAGGGAAACTAATGATCCGTCGGCGTTTCCACAGGAAGCCCGGCTAGCTTGGTGAGTAACCTAGGAACATCCCATAGAGACCATTGAGTAATACTGTTTGTATAGAATGTTGGAAGTGGCCCAGTCACCACGGTATAAAGTTGAACCTCACATAAATATCAAGTCTGGGTCGTCTAGGTCACTGGTCACTTTATATGAGGTTGTCTATGAGTTTTCAACTATTCCAGGGGCACAGGATTTAGGGGCGGGGAGTGGGGGGTGTGCACAAGTGGCATAACCAGGACTTTTACAGAAGTATGCACAGACACTGAAAGTCATTCCTAACTGCAAGCATTGTCTTGATCAACAGAAAATGATCCTAAAGCCAGCCGGTTAATTAGTTTACTAGTATTTTTCCAGCTTTCAAGATATGTACATGCATATGTGTGCAATGGTAGCTATGCCACTGTATTTTACCGTCTTAAGGCAAAGTTAACTTTGCCCTGGACCCAGAGAAATTCAATCTCCTGTGCACCTGCATGGTTTATACAACGTTAATTGTCACACTAGTCTAGCTATAGGTGAAAGACTCAACCTGTAGCATGATTGTATTGAAACTGGATGTGAGCAAGATCACAGATAAATATGATGACAGCAATTTTCGGATACTTGTGGTGGATAATAAACTGCCACACGAAAACTTCAAAAAAGAAATTTGAAACCAAACGTGTGCATGCATGTTAAGTTTATTATATGCACTAGACAAATCTTAAATGCATTTCTTTCACAACATAAAATGTGCTAGCCTTCTCTGGATAAGGTTTGGTCTTCACATGTACATTCGTACCTTTTATAGGGACCCAGGGGTAATTATTTCATCACTCAAACATACAGTAGTAATTTGCTTACATATGCTTGAATGCCGATTGGTTGACCAGTACCTAGTTTGGCCTATCACAAAACAAGGTACTTTATTTTAACTTCTAGAACATGTGCTAAATGACAATGTTCCTGGGGGTATTTTTTACTGGGACCAAGGTACGAGTGACAGAATAATGCCATTTGGTTCCAAAGCAAATTGTTACATCACACCCATATTTTTCCTATAGTTGTTTGCTTTCTTCTGGTTCATTGGTCATCCTTGATGGTAACCTCAAATTATCATAACCAGATATCCTTTGGATTGTCACACAACACTCTTTTTGGCATGATGAACCAAAGGACCTCCGTATGGTTGGCTAAGCTTGAAATTTCAAATTTGTATAACAGGGCAGATCCAGGCCTCAGATTGAGTGGTGTTCACTTCACATTTACCTTGTTCTAATAATATTTTTTCTTTCTCGATGTAAACATGATTAATTTTTTAGGATGAGAAAGGGGGTACCTGACACCCCCCCCCCCCCCCCCCCATCCACCCCTGATTCACCAATAAGGAATGATTGAAAAAAATCACTCCAAAGTTTGACAAAATGGGTTGCAATGTAAAACTTTTTGCTGTAAGGAATGAACGAAAGTCAGGTCATATCACATTTACCAGATTGTTAATATTTATGATTAAAATATTTATGTATGTCACTGGTAAAAGAACACCACAGTGCAATAATGAAAGGGCATACAATCTCACACAACTGCATGTAGCATGTAATATTTTGATTTTTAAAACATTATCAATCTTGTGTTTGGCTGATAAATCAAATTAAAAAAATCCATATTTTAAAGGTTAAGATCCAGGCTATTCTTATATTATATTATTTAGATTACAGAAAAATGAAAAGTAAAGTATAACTTAGAATTGTAAACATTAACTGAACGTGCATTCAATTGATGCACCTTTCCAGAGTTTCCCAGAATTCTTTATGATTCAGCCCACGCAAGCGAGGTCAGGTTAAAAATATATAAAAGCAGGTTTAGATATACTGAAAACATTCACCAGACCAGTGCCGTACCTTCAAATTCCAATAAGTACTCAAGAAGGGCTATGCAGTAAATTCTCTACAGTTTCTACTGTTTCCAAAATGATCCTATCCACATTTTGTCTCATATAAATGAAAGAATTCCCATCAAGCGCCATCATTTTTTTTATCCTGACCTGGCTTGCGTGCACAAAATCATTAAGAATTGTGGGAAACTCTGGAAAGCCTTGCATTGTCATTTTAAACCAAAGGGAAATCCAAAGTTTTATGTTTGATCTGGATAACAACACAAAAGCTGCATCTACACAGCAAACAAGTTTTGACTGTAACACAGGTAAAATTGGCTTTTTTTTGTCATCTACACAGTCAAGCAAGTTTCGTTTCCCTTCACAAGACGAAAATGGCAATTTTCAAGCAATTATTCCTTTGCTTGTGTACAGTAGATGTAGCTTGAGAGTGAGTAGATGGCATAGCAAATCATAAACTATCAATAAGAACTTTTAAAATCTTGCATAGTTAAACAAATCTAGCATCCAAGTTCCTTGGACCACTGAGGGAACTTGAATTGGCTTTTAAAGAGTTAAAGATAAGTTACTGAAATGGCTTAAGTTATTGTGAATGAACAGTATTATACCATGGTTAGTTATAGTCAACAACATTCTTACTTAAAGGATAAGTACTACAGATTAACATCAACCTCTGAGTTCTCACTGACAAGTTTGAACAAGCAGCACAATGTGACTACAGGTGGTTGAAAAGTAAATCCTAATTCTACCTTCTGCAACTGTCAATTTGATAATAATTACACACTGAAACAAAGGTCTCTGCACATGAAGGAATTTGTTACAGCTGGGACCAGGAATAAATCCTGGGACAAAACTCCTTTGCCCATACCAGCAATTTCATGGAAAAGTTGTTGCAGGGACAGAAGTTTGTCCTGGGACATCAATGACCATGGAAGACAGTTTTGTTTTGGGAGCTAATCAACTGTCAACATTCCTAATATAATATAAGGCTAGAATAGGGGGCATTCCAAAATATGTTCTAAATATTGGGGAGGTCTACAGCCACTGGTGCCCACTCTCACTGTAGTCCATGTCCCTGTATCGTGCCCTAGTGTGTGACAACTTTTAGGTTTTCTCTCTCACAGGATAAATACCATCACATGATACATGCCAATAACATCATACAACCAGAAGGGGTGACTCCCATATATTTTTGGGTGGGGATGCTCGTCATACCTTTTAAGGATCAAAATTGGTGGGGTGCATTCAGTAAATAAGATGCCTTCATATAAACTTTGCAAGTAGAAGGTATCAGAAGATTCTGTCTTTAATACTATTAAAATTGAAAAATATTACATTGTTTTCAAGTTGGCTATGGTACCTTTTAGGGATAAAAATCATGTGTTGCTATGCCCACCTAAATACGACTCGGGTACTCTGAGGGGTCATTTTCAAAATTTCCAATGAGCATCCCCACCCTTCTATAGTATAGGAGTTCCCCTGGGGTCATACATTCTGCACAACAAGTACAACTTTTCCTAGGTCTATTTGACTATTATTGTGTCTTCTTGGCTTCCTTCCTTGTGACAGGTCTATCGGCAATTTTCTTTGGACCACCATTCTCGGCAACTTCTTCCTCACTTTCCTCTTCAATTTGTTCCTCTACTTTTTTCTTTGCTTGATCTTTCTTTACCTTCTTGCGAGGTTCCTTTTTCTTGGGAGATGCTGACGCAGAGTACTCACGCCAGAGTCTAATCTGATACTTAATGAAGTTCCATGCTAGCCAGGCTTGGACAAGTATCACTCCAGCCATTGCTGTTATCCTATTTAATGATAAAACATGAATAGACCTTTTTCGAGTTTGTTGATACCGCTGTAAATTATTCGAAAATACCAGGGAGAACAGCAAAACATTTTGACTAAGAACAATACAGAAATGAGATTTATTCCCATGGGTCTTTCTTGAAAAGGAGGCTAACCCTGCATGAATGTGCCTTTTGTCAAGAAGCTCAGCAGTCTCTAGTAATTGGAAACTGGACTATTTAAAAAAAAAAAAACTCCACATACAGAAGACTGAGCATAGTACAGTGATAACCCCTTCTAATGACCATCAACACTTTGGCCTGACAACTAGAGATCACCTTTTCTCCAACCTGTAGATGGCAGTATTACAAGGGTTTTAAGGGTCACATCCAAGGGGGGTGCATTAGGTGCACATGCACCCCCCTGTAGAAGCCAAAAGTCTGCTTATATCTATAATCGAACTAGCTCTCACTGAGCAGCAGTCCCCCCTCTCCCCCACTGAGCAGCGAAATGTTGGGAGAAGGCAATTGGACAAAGCAACTTAAGCACATTCTCCACTCATCGCAGAAAGCACTTGCAGCGATCATTTTTACTTGCAGCGAAATTTTGAACAATAGATTTTATTCCGAACGAGTACTCGCTGGCTCACTGCGAGTAATTTCTGCGATGAGTGGAGAATGGCCTTAAGACATAGTAAGTACATGTAATAGTATTACTCAACTTCTCAGTACCTACCTGATGAATGGAATGTTGAAGTTTCCAACATCAACGTTAAGAGCTGCATTCTCAAGACGTGGAAGGCCATACCTGGATAAATCAAAAACATTTCTTAGTGATTTCCTTTGAACTCATCTCACAGTCATAAGTTCAAAAGGAACATTTACTATTTATTTAGAAAAAAACCCTGGATATTATTTTGTACTACAATAAGTAGTGAAGCTACAATAAGATGTAAAACCTTGACACTGGGTCAAACAAATGGGAATGATATGTATAGTAAACTGTTTTTTTCTTGCATTAGCTTCATCTCTGTGACTTCCCACTCCCTCCCTCCCCACCCTTGACAGTTGAACCATCACAAAACAAAATTGAATAAAGGTGAGGTGGGGTGGGGAGGGAGGGAGAGAAAGATAATATTTCATAATGGCAATTTTTGTCTCCAATAACCGTAAGGGTGTCAAGCTAAATAGACCATTTCACGGTTCTCATAACTCAACCTCAGCCTCGACACCGTGTAATATATTCTTTAGAATTTGACGACAGCCCGTGGAATTTTAGAGTGTTTCGATTGTTTGTTGATGTGTGCATTCCTTACATTACCATGGGCTGTAGTCAAATTCTAAAGAATATATTACATGCTGTCGAGGCTGAGGTTGAGCCAGGACAACCGTGAAATGGTCTATTGCATCTACTTGCAGAAAGGAGTTATAGTGCAACGGACATTGATATTAATACCAATATTGATACATACCAAAAAGTCATGACAGTCAAAGCAATAATGGCAAGACGTGCTAACACAAACAATGCAGACCAGACTGCAAATCTAAATAACAAGAAGAAACGAGCTTTTCACCCCTTGCGTGACATTTTAATTTTTATCAAACAACAACAAAAATATAATATTTGAAAAGAGCACACCAAAGTTGAGGTATTTTTGATGAATAGCACCAAAGTTATGGGTGGTTAAAGTTTGTGCTTTTTGTATAGAAACATTCGATGGAGGGCAACAGTTTGCCCTCCAATGAATGTTTCTATTTTGGTGTGCTCTTTTCAAATATTATATTTTTGTTGTTTGATTAAAATATAAAATGTCATGCAAGGGGTGAGGAAAGCTCGTTATACATTCCATGTTCATACAGAATTATCACCATTATTTGGGGGGATCATTTAAGAGCCATTAATGGTGACTTAATTAAAAGCTCTTGAATGGCCATCAAATGATCATTCAATGGCTCCTGATGTTTTTATGGGTCAAAGTTTTGCAAAATTAATTACCCTCACAGGAGAAAAGGGTATGTTACTCGTCCAAGTTTTTCATAACAACTTATTCACATCCGTTACAAACTGGCCACACCTTTCGATCCAGTGGACACAAAGTATCCTAATTTTTTATTAAGAAGAAGAAAAGAAAAAACTACTGACAGTGGTTTCTTACACATTCTTGGCTACATCAGGTTTTCCACTGATATTCAACAATCTCATAGCGTGAAAGACAAACTCCACTGTGTAATGGATAGTCAGGCAGCACAAAGCAAGATGGGTGAAACTACAAGGGAACAAGTTAGTACAATATATTGAAAAACAAACATGTACCAGTAGAGAAAATGCATATTTGAAAATAAGTACATTGTTTGTTGTATAGGAAGGAAGGGAGGGAGGGAGGAAGGGAGGGAGGAAGGAGGGGAGGAAGGAATGGAGGGAGGAAGGAAGGAAGGGATGGAGGGAGGGAGGAAGGAAGAAGAAAGGAAGGACAGGAGGGGGATGGTGGGAAGTAGGGAAGGATGGAGGGGGGAGGAAGAAGGGAGGAAGAAGGGAGGAAAGAATGAAAGGAGGGAGGAAGGAAGGAAGGAATACTGAACTTACTTTAACATATAAGCAGCCCATATGAACAAGAGATACTCAATATAGAGATGAACTTTGGCCGAGATTTCATCCTACAAAAAATCAAAGACTTGTTGAAATTAAAGTTCTGAATTAGAAGGAAACTGCTAATAAAATTTAGTAATATAAGTATTCATTCATAATTAATTCTTTCATTTCTTCAATTCAAAGGAAAAGTTTGCTGCAAAAGTATAGATTAAGATGTTTTTTATAATACTGTACATGTATCTCATATCACAAAATAAATTCTTAAATTTAAATAAATAATATTAGGGGAAAAAAAAGAGAAACAAACAAACAAAGGGAAATAAAATGTACCTTTCTGGCTTTCATAAAGTACAGTTCAGGGAAACAATGAACCCAGTGAGCAATTTGAAGAATAAAATAAAACTTGAGCACAAACCTACAACAAAGCATAAAATAATATTCAAACAAGGCTATGTCCATCCACACTGGGAGCATGCATGGCTACATTTTGCGAGTGTGTGGCCTTCTGAATGAGAGGTCCTTACTACAGAGCCAATTGCATAAAGCTTAATGTTGGATGTAACTGTTTCTGTGATAACACTGTGTGCACTACTCAAAATCACTTCAAGAAAACTGCATTTAACGAAGTTATAAGTTAAGTGCTAAGTTACAGTAACTGTGTGACATCTCTGCAATGACTCGTGCAACTTGTTTCATAAAGGTGCAGCAATACAGGCAACAAAATAGTGCAACATTTGCACACTGTGTTGCAAGTTGCAGAGAAAATGTTGCTCATATTACCACTCTGCACACAAGAAGCACTTTCTACTTTTGGTGAAAAAGAAAATTTGTTGTGCACAGGGTGGTAATATGAGCAACGTTTTCTCTGCAACTTGAAACACAATTACTATGCTGTGCAAACTGTTGCACGATTTTGCACCTTAACCCCATTGTGAGACAAATTACAGAAAAAAAGTCATCACGTAACAGCACCTTAAGTCACATACTTTAAAATTACTAACAATACTTACGACATTTCATTGTGGGGATATCCTTCCCACAAATTGGTAATAGTTGGAAAAAGCTTCTCCTATGGAAAGAATAAATAAGTCACTTTAACCATTTTCATTGGCACTCCGTAAGAACTGTATGAAAGGCACATAATAGGTTTGAAGTCTCAACTGTTTGAAAGCAAATCACCACTAACCAGGGTTAAACACATTAGGGTATTTTTTAGCCCTGGGTCAAGTGCTAACCCAATTTCAAAGATCTGAGCCCTGATATGTATCTTAACCCTCTTTACTTTGGTTTTCAATATTCTATGAACTCTTTCACTAACTTTTCAAACACCAGCCACCACCAATATTGACATTTTTCTTCTGTCAGAAATCTCTGAATATTGCTGAACAGTTTTTGGAACTCCACCCACAAAACACTTGTGGCTATCTTGTTGCTATCTGGATGGGCTTCAGTGTATGTTTGGGGTATGTTCGCTTTCATTTTGCAATATTCAGAGTATTGATTGACAGAAGCAAAAAATGCCAATTAGCAGTTGGTATTTGAATGTCAGAGTTCACAGAATATTGAAAACTGCTGAAATGAGCCTCAATTTGGTAAAAATGACAACTTTGAAATAGTTTATACCTTCATGATAATGTCTGCACCCCAGGCAGCAGAAGCAAAATAAAATGGAAGAAGTTCACCAGAATCATTGAATTTTGAGTTCTTGGTTTTGGAGAGATGAAGCTTGCGAATGACTTTCTAAAATTGCAAGAATTAATAACCTGTTAGGAATGCAATTAATAAAAGTGATTATAACACTTTTTTGGTAATATTTGCTTACATCCAGTATATATTCTTGGATAATTGCATGAACGACAATCCACGCTAGACTATAAAAGAAGATTGTGCAGAAGTCTTTGGGTCCATTAGTATATGTTGTTACGACATCATCAGTACCTAGGACAGTGATAATGAAAAAATAAGGGATAGGTACAACGTACAGTACATAAAAGGTAGAGCCGGTTTTGTATGAGTGTGAAGCCATGGCCGTGTCCTTGCCATGTTGTCTATAAAAACATTTGAAATTCCCGCTGTAACTTTTATGTGACCGTGCAGTGCTGTTTTCACAGTCATACGAAATTATTTTATTATATACACCTATTTCAAAAAAGGTTGTCATACGAAAGGTCTCAAGCCTGTGCGACAAGACTGAAAAGGACTATGGGTAGTAGGTAAGAAATCACTCTTTTTTCAGGTTTGGTCTTGATTTTGGCATCAGCAAGTGAAGTTCTTTAGTGTTTAAGGTCATGCTATTTTGGAGTGTCGTGTGGCTGATTTGTGTGGTTTTATAGCTTTAGTAATTTCTACCCATACTCCCTTTCGGGTGAATCGCATAAGCTTTTGCCGACAACATTAATTGAAATAGGTATATTACATGGTCACATGGTGAAAGAGATTTTAACTTTGAGTGTTGAAGTAAACAAGCAAGATCTTCTCAATACCAGGGCATTTATTTTAACCCAGGATTAGCATTAATTGCATTTTGAACAACTGGGCCCAGGTCGATAAGATAAAATCTGTGTCTTTAAGCAGTAATTTTCTGTTGAATACATTTATTACCAATGAAGTACAGTCATAACTCTCTATAATGACCACCTATGGGTCAATGGTGGCTGTTTTTGAGAGGTGGTCATTGCACAGATATTTCAATTCCTTCATTGAAAGAGTGGTGAGGAAGGACATATTGTGTCTTCCTCATTCCTACTTTTTGAGCCAATTTCTACCTCTTCACTACTCAATCTATTCCTCTTCTTCCATAATCTTATTCCTATTCTTCTTTCCTTTCTTATCAATGTTTAAACCCTATTTTCCCCTTCTTACTACATTTTGGTCCATTTTTCATCTATTAAACCTTTCATAGATCTCACTCAATGTTCATGAAACGGACAAGTATATGTGAGAATATTAAACTATTAAACTAGGTAAATTGTCTTTTTATTGATTTTGAAATTTAATGTCAAAGAAAAATATCATAACATCCTTTCAAGGAATTCAGTATTTTCAAAAAAGCTTTGTGAGAATTTCTAACCATCAATTAACAACTTCTTGTGAAAATAAAAATTGAATTTGTAATCCAATTTAAAATACATCTATAATTAATATTTATTTCAACTTTTTTTCTTAAAGTTTAAATCAAAATAAAAGAAAAACAGAATGAATGTATTGAAAATCAATTCACACAAATGCGGAACTTCCCCCGCCCTATAAATAAACACAGCTTTTATTCAGTTTCCCAAGAGATGCCCAAAGCATAAAAAGAAATTTTCCCCTATAGGATCGAATATAATCAGCCAGCTCAAAAAGGAAAACAACATTCGGAACCCTAAGAAATATTCGATAATCATGATTTGTTTGAAATACTTATTTTGAGCGAATCAAAGGGAAGATTTCATAGATAGAATAAAAAAAAATTAATGTTGAACAGGGGATAAAAGGCAAGAGCGTCATTGTCTTTGACCTTGAAAGAGCCAATCCGAACACAACACGAATTTTTACCACCACCATGTAAAAAAGTCTATAGGGCTTCGAACAAGAATAAATCAAACGTTAAAGTGAGCATTCGGGAAGAATAATACAACTAAATTACAAAAAATATCAAAGTAATGCTTGATTTTATCCTGGATATATTTTTTGAAGGTTTAAGCTTATATTTTGATTCTTTCACGTGTAGTAAGTTAGCTCAACCATTCAAAGGTTCTGAACGCAAAAGAGAGTTTTCTAAGAAAATCGCGAATGACTTACCATTAATTTCTCTAGTAACATTATGCTGGGGTGCAATAAATACAGCAGCAACCTTGGATGTTGCCTGGAAAAAACAATCAGCGTAGAAAACAATTTGAAAATGTTCGATAATCAACTGAGTTCAACTCGAGGTTTGATCGATATTTTCTCACCTGAAACATAAGCCCTATCATAAAAACCATACATATACAAGAGACTATGTCCCCGTGGTTGGTAATAATAAATTCATGGCTGAAAATAGGGGCATTTTTCCCTGTTTTTCGTCGTCCCGGCATCTTGAAGTGAGAAGAAAGACGAGCAGCACAAGATGAATAGGCTAGACCCAGGCCTACTCTGGAGTTCTAGACATATTGAAGTCTGGGTAAAAGCAGTGAAGAAGCGGAAGTATTCAACATTTAGCGCCAAAAAGGGATTGTTGCAGAAATACTAGAAATATAATGGCTCCTACAATATCAGAGCAGCTAAAAAGCTTTGTAAAGAAAGAATTCCCAGGGTATATTCCCATTCCATCAATTGCTGAAGCATCAAGCTTTGGAATATTAAATCTGTGCCATCCAGAATTCGAAGGTCATAGCTGGGTAAAGACAGTCAAGAGTTTGGTTGGAAGCCACAAGGCGGACGAGCCGTCGTCGTTTTATAGTCTCGGTCATATATTCGAATACTCGTCTCTGGATTCTCTGGATTCTCTGGATCCGAAAGAAAATGAAAGATTTTTAGATAAAATCCACGAGGAGTATGTTTGTATACATGGCGAACAAGACAGCTCATTGAGCACGGAGCTAACAGGATCGTTTACAACTGACCTTTTATATACTACCACGAGCATAAAAAAAGAACCATTGATCGAGTGCAAAACTAAGAAGGACGAAGTCACAGCATTGGAGCTTGGGACAATAAAGAGAGAGAAAATTTCATATACTGCACTTAATGGGTACTTGAGGAAAATACCAAGAGATGACAAGAGTTTATATATTTTCAACGAGATTGAAAATGACATGTTTGTGATATACGAAGTCCTAACGGCCGAAAAACTCGAGGGTCAAAATTACGGCTCTGCAGTTGGGGGAGTCACCGGTACCGTTGATGCAAAGGGTTTCATGAGCGGATCAGGATCTTCTAATTGGCATCAAGAAAATTCTTCAAGACTTTCCAGGTTGAAGAGCATGAATAGATTTCCCATCGCTTTTAAGTGCGGACAAATGAGATGTACTAGAAAAAGCGTCCGATTGGCCAAAAACGACAGAAAAACAGCAAAAGTACGTACGCGTCGAAAACAGCAAAGCCTGAAGCTTGAGTTAGTGCCAATAACCAAATTCCTCAAGCCTTTGAAGCGGCACCAGCATAAGGAAGCTGATAAAGAGGATTTATCTCCATCAAGTGATTCTTGTAAGTATACTGTTCAATGTGTATTTATGTGTTTTTCTTTTCTTTGTTTTATTTTTTGCAAATAATCTAGCATGATATATATAGACCTTTAATAATCAAGAGAAAATGCCTTATTATGAGTAGTAGTCGCTCTTTATATGATCTAAAAAATATTTTGTTGTATCCTAATTTCTTTATTGTTTGCAGCTTCTTCGCCGATGGATCCAGAACAATGATCACGTTAGATGCTCAGAAGAAGAAATTAACTTTTGCTGGGACCTATTTCTGGAGCCCGTTGCTAGGGAAACTTCATATTTTTGAAAATCGGCTAATATTTGGATTCAAGCAGTGATACTTGTGAGGTAAACAATAATCACGAATATCTTGAGCTTCAAGACGTCATCGCATGAAGTCTCGCGTGACGTCTCAAATGAGGTCATTGGAACAGAAAATTTCTATAATTTTTGCCGTTTCAAAACATTTTTATTCAATTCCTACATAGTATGGCTTTACCCTTCAAGGTGCACAAAGGTGCGTATGCGTTTTTTATTTCGTTGGTAAATGAATTTTTAGAGTTCTTTTCTTTGTCTCCATAGAGACATTTTCGCTATTTTACACTTTTCTAGAACACCCATACGTAACTTTGTGGAGCATAATACATACAAAATTTCAGAATAAAAATGGTCATTTTAGTTGCAAACCCCTCAAAGATTATAGAATTTATAATGAAAACCAGCTGTTTGCGCATACGCACTGGGGATTTCAGATGTTTGACACATAGTTCAGCTGTGTCGTAATGAACAGCTTCAATATGCCTATATTTGGTTTTAAGACGTTTTGACCCGTTTTACTTAGCTTCGGCCACTGATAATTTGAGAAATTTGTAGCAGTTTGTTAATATAATTTCAATGAATGATTATATATATTAATTCCCGCGCTTTCTCGATAAAAATTCGTACCTTTAAGACCAACAGGGACATTCCAAAAGTGATATTTTCTCAAAAAATCGTAAAATCGAAGGTGTCAATAAGCTTGACGTTTAATCGCTAACATCCCTCCCTCATGAATAGAAAGAGGGAAAATTAGTTCTAATATTCCCTCATTAATTATGAATGAGGGATGATTAGAACTAATCGTCCCTCATCCATAATTAATGAGGGACGATTAGAACTAATCGTCCCTCATGTTATTCATGAGGTACAGTCCCTCATATATCAATCATCGGGACGATCGGGACAACTTTGCACGCTGTCCCGAAACTCTATAACTTTCTAACGCACCGATACCTCTTACCACTGCACACTCTTACGCGTGTGGGATCTATGCATTCTATTTTGCGCATGGGCATAACGAAGCAAAGAAAGTATTATGAAAAACAATTTAGCTTTCGAATTGATTAACAACCTATAAATACTTGTTCATTGTAAGTATATAACAAAGAAACCTATTTTCGAAACTCCCCAGAGAACAGAGTTACGCACAATTGGTAAAAGAATTGTCAGTAATATTTTCAAGTTTTGGATGAACAAACAGCGAAGTATATTTTCGTTTATTTCCTCGGTGATCATGGTATTACAAAGTAATACCATGACTTCTTCGGGATATTAGTGATTAAATGTCCCCTCAGCCTCGGGAGGTTTAGTAAAAGTCCCTCGGCCTACGGCCTCGGGACTTCCACTAAACCTCCCTCGGCTTCGGGGACATTTAATCACTAATATCCCTCAGGGTCATGGTATTACTTATAAAAATATGTCCCAGCACCCTTAAGGTGATTCCTCTGTTTTGCATCGCGCACGTCTCCCGTGCATGGTTCAAAAAGCACAGAATTACGACTTTGTCAACATTTTCATTCAAATTACGATTCATAATTCACATATATTACGATTACGATTAAATTACGATTCATAATCACAATTCAGTGAAACATTTGTACAATTTTTGCTGTGATAAATAGGGAGTTTTGTAAAACTTGCCCCAGCTGTACCTTCTCGGAAAAGTGCCGATTTTACCCCAAGGTTTATATATATATATTAAGAGGAGATTTTTTTTGCATTCAAGCATTGGGCAACAAAAACCATTCAGCTGAAAAATATCTGTTGTACAAAGCCTAAGTTATTACTTTCAGAAAGTTTAGCTTATTTATAAGTGGTTTTGATTAATAAAAGTTGGATAAAAGTGTTAATCCAAAGTGAAAATTTGAATCGAAAATGAGTTTTAGGCCTTCTTTCACTCAATTTCCATATAAATAATCTTTACATTCAGGTTGAAAGTTGCTAAATTTGAATATGCAGCATAACAACGGCTTTGTACAATTCAAAAGACTCGGTTTCATCAGGCATTGTATCTTAGTAGATCAATTATTCAAAACTAATATAAATAGAATTTGAGTCAGTTAATTCAAAATGAAAATTTGAATTAAAACTTGCATATGCAGCATAACAACGGCTTTGTACAATTCAAAAGACTCGGTTTCATCAGGCATTGTATCTTAGTAGATCAATTATTCAAAACTAATATAAATAGAATTTGAGTCAGTTAATTCAAAATGAAAATTTGAATTAAAACTTGCACAAGGTGCTAGTTTTTTCACTTTTAGCCATTATTACTCGATATTGACAAAAATCTCCTCTTAATCAGTAGTATAATAGATTCCTTATTTTTTTAACTGGACAACTTAAATAATACCTTTTTATTGTAAATAGTAGCACATACACTTGTAACAAATAAAGCCATTCAACTAACTTACAGAAAATCTTGTCTTATAATATATGACGATAATCTTACAGTATAAAAAACAGTAACGTGGAAGGTTTTCAGTTTTCTTCTTCTCTAGTTGGGCTACAACGTCAGCGGTGATAACACAGCTACGAGAGGGCGGAAAAACGTTACACGGTCTCATTATAGGGACACCAATTGGTATATAAGCTCAATATTTTGTATACAAGCTCTTTAGGGGTAAAAGAAAAAGATATACGATCAAAATTTGTCAAATGCGATCCTGGGATATAATACAACGCCCTGTACTTTGGGAGAGGTGACATTTTGATCAGCAAATAACACATCGTTTTCGTAAATATCTCCCAGTAGCTTTAAGGAATGGAATGACCTTAGTTATAATGTTAGGAATTCAATTAGTATCCAAGTTTTTAAACGTACATTTTTAGCTGAATTATCATCATCTTGATAATGATAACGTAACAATATCAAATGTTTGCATATTTCATATACCATATATTTATATTTCCAAGCTTTTTTAATAGATTTTTAAACTTTGTATATATATTTTTAAACTCAATTTATTATTTATTTATGTATGTATTTTATGTTTAGTCCAGGACCTCTCTGAAAATCACTTCTGTGAGAGAGTGTTCCTGGAGCAATTTATTTTTTGCAATAAAGATTATTATCATCATCAGTCTAGATCAAAAATTTTTGCCATAGGTTTTGAGCAACATTAACACAAATGTAGCCCTCACCGTTTTAATGTATGATGGCCAGTCCGGTTCAGCATGAAAAAATTATGAAAATCAGTAAAACTGTGAAGTTTGAAGGATATCAGTTGAAAAATCAAGGAGATACGAATTTTCAAAAAACGAAATTTTGTATGAAAACACTTACAGTTATTAGAGATCTAGATACAAACAAATTTCGATTTTTGAAAATTCGTATCTCCTTGATTTTTCAGCTTATATCCTTCAAACTTCACAGTTTTACTGATTTTGATATGCTCTTTCCAGCTATGGTAATTGTTTTTAAGTTTGGGAACTTTTGGAATTATATGAAAAAGCCGTTAGTATGAAATGACTGTAGCAATTCGCAAAATACGTCATTTACACGTATAAGATTGCAGAATACGTCTTGGTAACAGTCATATTCGCATTCAGCATGAAAAATCGGTTTAGAATAGTTATGTTACCAGCCTCTACCCCAAAATGCCTTCTGCACTTTTTGCAATCGACTTTTTCAGTTTTGCGCCTTGTCTATTCCGTTCACATTAAAACTAGGCTCGAAATCAAGTCTAAACAAGACGCGCACATTGCCGTTTACTCGACGTGGAAGCAGCTTGTGTGGAGCTCTCGAGTGTGTATAATTTCTCCGGGA
This sequence comes from Telmatactis stephensoni, assembly GCA_029948255.1. NCBI lineage: Eukaryota > Metazoa > Cnidaria > Anthozoa > Actiniaria > Isophelliidae > Telmatactis > Telmatactis stephensoni. The sequence goes on from JALIZF010001193.1 coordinate 154,942, forward strand.
AAATACGCTTTCAAACTCGTGGATTCTACTAAGATAAAACTACGCGGACGGTTGAGTGACGAGATTATAAGCTGAAGTACTGCTCAAGCACAGGCTTACCAATCTCTCTGCATGTGTGGAGGCATGCAGTTGTGTGGGCTTCCTGTCGTATTTGAATGACCGTTAATCAACAACGTTCGAATTTCTCTTCTAGATTATCTCTTTGATTTTTTGTGGTCTTTTAAAAATAATGATTAAGATCATGATTTATATATGGGTTTGTGTTGTGTATTTTACCATACAAATATCAAAGTTCAGTAGGGGCGGGGCATCACGGACATCACGTGTCTCTTCCTTGCTTCAAAGTTTTTTTTTCCGGGTCCTCCGGTTTTCCTCACCCTACAGAACCGCTATTGATACTTTTATGATAAAATACACAACACAAACCCTTATTTTACTCATGATCTTTAATAGTATTTGAAAAAAACAACAAAGGTATAAGGGATGAGCATGCGCAGTTAGAAAGACCTGCTCCGGGAACGAGATTGTTCACAGATAAGATTTGACAGCTGCCATTTGTCTGATGCCACTGAATTTCTAATCGAAGAGCATTAGATATAGACAAAAAGTAAAGCAGAATATGTGTAGCCTTAATTACACGGGAACCGAGTCATGGTGTGGCACGGATTTCGTCGAACACCAAGATTGCGCAATAGGAATAATAGGAACATTATATTGACCGCAATCTGTCATCACTCAAGGCGATTATAACCCGTTGCTAAAGCCACCTAATTACACAAGTCTATGGAATAAACCCGGGGGGGACTCTTATATATAAGAGGACGGGGATGCTCGTCGGAAATTTTAAAAATGACCCCTAAAAGGTACCAAAGTCATATCCGGGTGGGCGTGGCAATACATGTTTTTATCCCTAAAAGGTACCAACTCAAAAACACTAAATTTAACATTTTACATATTTTAGTCAATCAAGCGATCAATTGTGTCTATTTCTATACGAACAATTTGATGGTCGTGCAATCCGATCTTTGTTTCCATTATTTAATCGTTGATGGAGGAAAAAATTACCCTAAAAGGTACCACCTAGGTCTCTAGTAGTCAACTAAAGTCTGGCACACCCTAAAAGGTACCAGATCACTGATTTTGACCCCTAAAAGGTACGACGAGCATCCCCGTCCATTTACGATCGGAGTCCCCCCCCCGGGGGAATAATCGAATAAAGCGGTTGTGAACCAAATAACGCTAATACGAGGGGTGGCGAATGGTAATTTTTGGGAATCTAAAAGTGAGCCTAATTTATAATCGAAAGCAGATTTATTTGACACTCAAGAAAAACTTGAGTTCTTTGTCTTTACCGCCGAATATCGACGAAGGAACTTGAAAGTCGAGGGTCTGCAAAAAAGAGGTCAAAATTTAAACTTCAAGATTACTCACCTTACTCACCTTCACAGCAAACCTAATCTCTTATTTTCATAGGAAACACTTCATACAAAGTATTTTTATTAATTTATTTTAGATTGTCTTTTAAATGGTAAGAAAAATGCGTTTACTTCCAAAAGTGCCGCGCGAAAGAAGATCGTTGCTACGCTTTTTGCTTTTGACTGAAATACTTTTCACTGTATCTCAAACCCAGACGAAAAATACAGAATAAAGCAACTAGTTTTCCTAAGAAATGTGCTTCGAACGCTCTTGGCTATTTAGAAATCCTAGTGCTGTAGACCGGTGACCAAAGCTTTGTCACTAGTCAAAAAAGCCGTGTTGGGCTTCGTCTCATGTCCAATAACAGCCCCTCGGTCAAATGCCCGGGGGAGGGAGGGGGGAATGGGCGCTCTTAGAATCGGCTGATACATATTACCAGCTTATAAGGGGGTGTTTACATGGCACTAGGATCATCCTAGCAGGCGAATCATCCTACCTGCTATACATTTACTGCATTCTGTTTTGTAGAATGATCCTAGTATGTATAGCAGGAAGGATGATTCATCGCCTACAAGGATGATCCTAGTGCCATGTAAACATCCCCTAAGATGACCCCACGTATAGGCAGGGCTCTCACGCGTTGCAACCATTTTATCAAAAACAATACAAGTTGTCACATTCAGTCACGTTTAATTTGAAAAGAGAGATCATGTAGATCGTGTTTCCAGTTTACCGCGAAACGTAAAGAAGAGACATGTAGTCGTTCGTACTTTGGATGTATTTCCCAACATCCGTCAATACGTTAAATTATAGAATGTGTATGAATTTAGTTCAAAGGTTAGAGAAACAAGATGTATTTGCAGAGCTTCCTACAGGGTATTTATGACAGCAACTCTCACTAATCCCTTTGTTTTATAAGTTCGTTTGCTTTAGACATCTCTAATTGGATAGATTTTGTGGTTGGAACTGGTTTGGGGTCAGTCAAATGCCCAGAGCGTCCTTTACTCCTTTTCTGTCTCTTCCCCTCCTCCTCTCCTTTTGCATATAGTCTCCGATCGTGAGGACGCTGACCATTTTTTGTAGAAAGAACCATAGGAATATCAAATTAATAAAAGTTATATGCAAATTTGATTCTTCCATGACTGTACCTCACTTGTTTTCAAGTATTTCTATCATATCAAGAGCCCATGATTGGCTCATGGTTACTTTATATTAAGAACTACCACTATAGAAAGGATGTGCAATCACTTGCAAATAGCGCTTGTCACAGTTTACTAACACTGAAACATATTGTAATGCTAATGAGATAAACATTTGCACAATAACTTATAACAAGTTCCTTTGAAAAAAAGCCATGGCCAATCGATTTTTGGTTGGCACACGAATAATAAAGGTTTACGTCAACGTGAACATCACTATTAAAAACCAGAACAATCTGACAATTTAACAAACTAGGTAAAGCAGTTGATCGCATGATTTTTTTCATTTCTATTTATGTATTCATTCATTCATTCATATATTCATCCAAATCCAAATCTCTTCTAAGGGAATGTCTGTAGAATTCATCTGCGATCATCTTGGTGTCTTTTAATACTTGTTAATATTGTAAAATACTTGTTCATTGTTCTAATTGGAAGACCCTTTTTGAGATCGTCATTTTCAGCCTTTATCATGCAGGGTAGTTTTTGTCTGATATTGCTAGATATATTTTATTCGTTGTCTGTTGGCGAACTTAATTATACATCTTCAGTTTTATCATGCAGGGTACTTTTTGTCTGATATTGCTAGATATTTTATTCCGGCGTTGTCTGTTGACGAACTTAATTATACATCTTCAGTTTGCAGATGTTCTGCACATCTTTTTTTGTTAGGATATAACTGAAATCCTCTTCGTATGAGATCGGAATAATCCTTTTTTCTTTTGCTCTGTTGCTCTTGAAATCTATGATATCATTAATGCCAAAGCCTGTATGCAAATTGGACAACTCTATTTGGTTCACCAACCTTCAATAGGGTCAGCTAAAGCTTACTGCATGATAATAACTATTCAAAAAACCTTTGACGTTCTATATAAACCTGACCTGTTTATACAAATCATGTTTAGAGTAGGGATATTCAGAAAAGGGCGAGTAATTACGAGAACGGTAAGTTCGTGATCTAGCTTAGTTGACGGCCTTGAAAGTCTAATCCAAAAAACGTTGCAACAAGTCCACAGTGTACACTCCAAGACTGCAAAGGATTGTGGCAGTTTTTCTTTTCATTAATCTATCCACTTGTCTTTCCTCGTGTGATGCTTTCTTGGTGAACATTTTAAGTATTCCAGCAAGCGTTATGAGCAATTTTAATTAAAACATGCATTTGTATTCTTGTTTTATGCAATCAGAGCATGTTATAATTACATGACTAGAAAACTACCAAAAACCTTTGCAGTCTTGGAGTGTATTTTGAAATAGGCATGTATATACACACCAAATCGCTAAAACTTTGATATTTTTGTCATATATATACATATACGTTTTCTATTGTATTTCCTTGAAAACGGAATGGCTGCCGTATGATAGACTATAGAAAATGATATATAATAATATATAGATAAAGAGAGTAATGGCATTTAATCCGTGAAACAAAATCTAATAGTCAATGTCTAATAGTCTAATCTATCTGTCTGACTACCTTACTAATGTCTGCTAGATCACTATAATATCTATCTATATTTCACAGAAATATAGATAATTAGTGCTCTCTTGCTGTATGTAAATCAAACTCTAAGATAAGTACAAAATATGTAAACCATGTTAATTGTCAACCATGGTCGAGTGGTCAGAGCGTCGGTCTAAGAATCCGGTGTTTCGAGTTCGAGTCCTCCCCGCTCTGCCCACGTCAGGCTGTATTTGTTCCGGGTTCGCCATGTTTGCCATGTCCAAATTCAGTTTCTCGTCCATGCTTGTAAATCGCCAACTGGTTTGCCTACTTGCCAGTTGGGTTTCTTAAACACTTTATGTTCTAACATTAATTTTAGTTATTTCTGTTATTATTCAGTATTTATTTATTTATTTATATATATATTTATAATTATTTCTAGACAGACAAATCAACAAATAATACAAAGAGGCATGTTTAAATAATTATCTTTTGTTGATTTGTCTGTCTAGAAATAATTATTAAGCTCTAGTTCTCAAACTATTGAGCACTCTGAAAGCAATTTTGCTTTATTTAAAGTTAAATTATATATATATATATATTTATATATATATATATATTTATATTTCATGATATTTGATCATTTCGCCATGGAAAATGCGCCCTAGAAGCTAACAAATTTGTTTCTTATTTAATTCACTGACGAAGCCTTAACCGGCAAAACGTCTGATTAAAAAAGTTCCCAACAATCTTTGTACCTTAAAAAGTATCAATCTCAAAAAAGCCAAAAAGCCATGGCATCAAACCTTTTCTCTCGGCTACTGGCGGGTGGGAGGGGGAAGGAGTGTGGCGGTGGTGGTGGTGGTGTGTGTGTGTGTGTGGTGGGGGGAGATATAAGAGAAGATAAATAAGATAAATAGAGAATACTTCATGGAAAGTGCACGCGTATACGGTTTTTATTCACGAGCTGTGAATTCAGTGACTCCGAATCTGCCGGCAGTGAATCTTCCTTCGCTTTTTGCAGCGCAGCATGGTTTTGAAAATCTTTTTCCCTATAGAGCTCTTCTTCTGCATGACATCGATGACTTTTGTCAGTGCTAAATAAGCTAATCTACTTGAATTTGTACTGAATAAAGATTAAAATTGAACTGCCAAGACTAAAAATCCTTAATCAATAAAAAGTGCTGAGAGGAGCCAGATTGAAGAAAACTTTTCATCAGAAATGAAGTCGCTTCTGATTGGACGTACGATACTATATCTTTACTAAATATAAATTCACAGTCATTCGTCATGTGGCTCTCAGTCTTGTAAAGACACATAGTATGGCGCGCCGTTACCACCAAAAATACGTCGAACACAAACGATCCAGTCAATCATGTCAAACAATCCAGTCAACTGTCAAATAATTCAGTCACAAATGCAATACGATCCAGTCAATTGACAAACGATCCAGTCAGCGGACAAACAATTCAGTCAATCACTCTAAATGATTTAGTCAAACGACAAACGATTCAGTCAGACAAACCGAACAATTCAGTCATTTGAAAAATGATTTAGTCAAATGACAAACGATTTAGTCAGAAACGCTAATTATCCCAGTCAAACGACGAATGATTCATACAAGAACGATAAACAATCAAGTCAAATGACAAGAGATTCAGTCAGACGACACACCATTCAGTGAGAAATTGGCTATACAGTCAACTTGACTGTAGGACTAATGATCTTGTCAACTGACACATTACGTAGTCAAGCGTCAAACCATCCAGTGGCTTCTTAAACGAAAAACTTTGTAAAACATCGAATTATTCGTGGATTGATTACGGCTATTACCAATACTACCGTGGGGGTGGGCCTAATAGGATCATTGTTCTTGCATACTCCACCTGGCACAGCATTTCCGGTTCTATACGCAAAAGGTTCATTGGGGGTCTTCATTCATCATCCGACCTGATCCCCTTGAACTTATGCTCTCTCAATACTGACTAAAAATAAATAAAATGAAAATCGAATTAAGGGTAGAAAACAGGCCTAGGGATCGATTAGAGACACAAGCTGGCTACATATCTCAGTCTTCTCTCTAAGCGTATGTGTGCTATCTGTCAACGATCCCAGACAGGCACGACGCTGATTGGCCGCAGGTATAATTTTAGGGACACGTAATATGCAGCTTTGCTCACATTGCCAGAGGTCAAGCTTGGAGCTCTGTTGGTTGGCGCCAATTTTAGTTTTTCCACAGATCTGGTTTTCCTGCCTAATACACGTCTTCTGTTGAGATGGGAAGAAAATGTGATTTATTGTAAAACAGTTTTTTTTTCTGAAAAATTATTACTTCTAGATGTAAATCTGGACAAGGTCAGGGATTCCACTGGTGTCACACACCACGATTTTACCCCTCATCGATTTCTAGCTATTTCTGCGGTATCACGAGGGAGAAAGGGGTAAGAAATTGCTTCCCATTTACCATTTACCATTTACTTCCCATAATACACAAATACGTAACAAGACAGTTAAACTAAGTGAGGGAGCAAAAAAATAAGTTCATGCACCGCCACAAAGGACGAAAAAAACTTCCTGTACGAAAAATATCGCCCACCCCCCTCAAAAATCTAATGGTCCATCCCTAAACATGAACGTTTGAGGTACAAAAATGGGAAGCAATTTCTTACCCCTTTCTCCCTCGTGATACCGCAGAAATAGCTAGAAATCGATGAGGGGTAAAATCGTGGTGTGTGACACCAGTGGAATCCCTGACCTTGTCCAGATTTACATCTAGAAGTAATAATTTTTCATTAAAAAAAAAAACTGTTTTACAATAAATCACATTTTCTTCCCATCTCAACAGAAGACGTGTATTAGGCAGGAAAACCAGATCTGTGGAAAAACTAAAATTGGCGCCAACCAACAGAGCTCCAAGCTTGACCTCTGGCAATGTGAGCAAAGCTGCATATTACGTGTCCCTAAAATTATACCTGCGGCCAATCAGCGTCGTGCCTGTCTGGGATCGTTGACAGATAGCACACATACGCTTAGAGAGAAGACTGAGATATGTAGCCAGCTTGTGTCTCTAATCGATCCCTAGGCCTGTTTTCTACCCTTAATTCGATTTTCATTTTATTTATTTTTAGTCAGTATTGAGAGAGCATAAGTTCAAGGGGATCAGGTCGGATGATGAATGAAGACCCCCAATGAACCTTTTGCGTATAGAACCGGAAATGCTGTGCCAGGTGGAGTATGCAAGAACAATGATCCTATTAGGCCCACCCCCACGGTAGTATTGGTAATAGCCGTAATCAATCCACGAATAATTCGATGTTTTACAAAGTTTTTCGTTTAAGAAGCCACTGGATGGTTTGACGCTTGACTACGTAATGTGTCAGTTGACAAGATCATTAGTCCTACAGTCAAGTTGACTGTATAGCCAATTTCTCACTGAATGGTGTGTCGTCTGACTGAATCTCTTGTCATTTGACTTGATTGTTTATCGTTCTTGTATGAATCATTCGTCGTTTGACTGGGATAATTAGCGTTTCTGACTAAATCGTTTGTCATTTGACTAAATCATTTTTCAAATGACTGAATTGTTCGGTTTGTCTGACTGAATCGTTTGTCGTTTGACTAAATCATTTAGAGTGATTGACAGAATTGTTTGTCCGCTGACTGGATCGTTTGTCAATTGACTGGATCGTATTGCATTTGTGACTGAATTATTTGACAGTTGACTGGATTGTTTGACATGACTGACTGGATCGTTTGTGTTCGACGTACTTTTGGTGGTAACGGCGCGCCATACACATAGAGGATACTACATGGGCGCGCGGAGATACGGATTTTATCTTCGAGTGTTGAAAAGATCTCTCACGAGTGAGCGCAGCGAACGAGTGAGAGATCTTTTCAACAAGAGAAGATAAAACCGTATCTCCAAGCGAACATGTAATATTCTATTTATCATATAATTATCAAATCAAGAGACAACAAACTATCTTTAGAGTAAATGCTACTCAGTAACTTTAGACGATTCTAATCTAACCGCACAAACGCTTCTGATTGGCCACATAATTGAATTATAATGAGGCCAATCAGCGCTTGGATTAATTTTGGCCGTTAAGACAAGTTTAGGGGTAGTCAAAAGTCCAGGGCATCCTTTTCACCTCTTTCCTTTCCCCTCCGCACATGGTTGGAAATCATGGCGGCTCAATTACCGAAGATGGCGCTGTCAAATTTAAGGGTAAATATGTTGTCTAATACGCTCAAACTACATACAAATGCACACATTGTTCGCGGTAGGCCCACACAAATGAGTTATCTAATGTAAAGCGTATTCATAAGCATCGTCGAGTATTTAGACGTGACCGTGAGCCAAGTAGAATACCATTAGGAACTATGGAGCGTTTGAGGAACAAGAGCAGAAAAGTTAGAGAGTTTGAATTGTTTATGAAAGTATTCGTTCAATTATACCTATTAAGTCATCAAAATTGTATTGTTGTTTGAAATCTAAAAAACAAGAAAATAAAGGAAAGTTTATGCTTCAATTCAGTAGCAGAATTCATCATTTTCATCAGAGTTAATTTTCATGTGATAAACTTATGAGTCTTTACAAGACTGAGAGCCACATGGCGAATCACTGTGAATTTAAATTGAGTAAAGATATAGAAAAGAATCCTGGGCCCACTCCAGTGTATGTTACTACCATTTTCGAGCTACCGCGTGAACGACAAACGTTTTCCGTGTTTGTTTCGAATGTAAAACTTTTTAGTTTGTCTAGACAAACGACCACGTTTGTCGCGTTATTAGAGAGCTTAACAAGGCTTAAATAGGAGATGTTTTTATGAACACGGACCTTACACGTTTCCGTTCATCCGTTCACCGTCATAGATGAGGTTGCTGTTCTTGGTAGAAGATGAAAAAGCCTTAACTGGCGAACGGATGAAGAAGAACGTACACTGCGGTGACGTCCGCGTAGACAAAAACGTCTCCTGTTTAAGCTATTATTAACGTTTAGACATCGAACATGTCACGTTTGACAAATGCTCAACTGCATTCTGAGTTCTTGATTATATAAATATTTTGTAATCATAAGGAAGGTTTACGAGTCTAGTGAACAAATAAACCACATTTTAAATATTTCTCAACGTAATAATGTCGAAAAACGAAAGTTTGGAGACGATATTTCTCATAATCCCCTTATGAGTTTCCGGTCTTACTTTCTTAAAATAAACAAAAAGCGCCTCGCCGTGCGAGATTACCACTGACTTGCTGACAAGTATATCCCCTGCGTTCACATTTTTGATCAAAACGCGATTTTCATCAAAATTTGCCCGTTGCTATTCGAAAAATAGCATTTTAAAGAAAAATGCAAATTTGCCGAAAAATGCAAATTTGACTTTTTGCAAGATTTTCGAATTTTTCGTACGTAGACGACTTCGTTATCTCTTTCGTAGCCGTTTTTCGTCTTCATCACGCCACGGGTCGGCAGGAGATCGGCATTTTCTTCTCATTTGTCTTGAATAGGGTAGGGTTTTTCCACTTTAGAGTGTCTTAGATAGGGTCAGGTTTCTAGAGGTCCGGTGGCACACCCCTATCCAAAAGGGGGCTGAGTATAGGGCCCCCCCTCCCCCTGGGTATCAAATATATTATATCATATCAAAAGATATTTTTTGGAGCTGCCTAGTATCAGGGCTTCATGACTGAAAAAAATATTAGCAGGCTATCCCATGATTTCTTTGCTACTTTTGACATATATTTTTATCCCTATATTTATATAGCTAGAGGGGGTCCAGACTATACATATCCGCCATTATCTATTGCCTTTCCTTTTGTTCTCAAGGGAATTTTTGTGTTTGGGAAATGGGTAGCCTGCTTGTAAGGAAGGTTATTCCTGTTTCCCCATAGCCCGCATGTTGTAAGTTGTGCAAACTATTAAAGTAAAATAAGTAAGTAATCTACCGATTTTTAAAGTCTGTACATAGTAGTTATACAGTGGTTTAGAGTGGCATACCGTGGAATATCCCCCCGGGGTGGGTACTCCCTATATTGGTGTGCTAGGGATGATCGTCGTATTTTTTAGGGGTTGAAATCGCCGATCTGGTATTTTTAGGGGTCGTCAGAGAAAATCCAAGGTTTTTCAGAAAAGATGGTATTTTTTAGGGGTACAAAATAAACGAGACGATTTTTTTTTACTTACTGCCTTTTTATTAGAACACTTTTTGTTTGCTTTTTTGGTATTTTTGTAGGGGTATTTTTGAGCTGTTAGGTATTTTTAGGGTCGAAAATTTTGGGTTTCCGACGATCATCCCTAGCGTTTTGACCCCGAAGAACCCCCCCCCCCGGAAATATCCCACGAGTCACTTGTATTTTCTAGTATACCGACACAAGCCTTTAGGCGAGTGTGTATACAAAGAAAATACAAGTGACGAGTGGGATGTCCACAATATGCCACAAGAAACCATTGTATAACTATTTTATCCCACGCCAGAGAAAATACAGCAATTGGCGCAATGTGTCATGGGAAGGATCAGTTGAATACCGTCGAATACATAACGGCTTTCCTGCTTTCTGATTGGCTGTATTTTCTATGGTGTGGGATAAATAAGTGATACTCTATCTTTTATCTCCACAGCTGCGAGTCAGTTTAATTCATCCGCTGCAAGGAATGCGTTTTTCTACGTACCCTTCTACTCATCCTAGGTGGAACCAAAGTGAAACGCTAGCACCAAAACGCGTTGATGTACCAAAAGACTGTCCTGTTAGTTCCTACAATGAATGGGATCCTTTAGAGGAAGTAATTGTTGGAAGAGTTGAAGGTATGAAGAAGCAAGGATATGGGATGGCACAATTACCTATTTTTGTTCGTGCGCTCGCCGTCCTTAATATCTTTCCACCTCAAGTGCATATTTGTATATACAAGCAGTCCATCTGAGTAGTAGAACCAATTAGGGATATAATTCTTGCTTTTAGCCTGATACAAACTATCACATGCTGCATTAACACACAAATGTTTTCACAAGAAGTCTTACCACTAACACCGTTATTTACACGACAACATTTTGATGACACGGCACCCCCTAACTCTAGGCACGCGGGCCCATCATTTTTTGCACGACACCCGTAATTATCATCGTGTGAATATAAAGATTGTTGGCCTGATAGGGGTGCCGTACCCAAAATAATCGGTCAACGTGCCAAGATTGATGCCCGATTTACACAGCAACCTTTTTATGACACGGTATCCTATTATTTTGGGTATAAAATGAAAAATGTTATTCGGATACAAATTCTAAAAATATTGCTTGGGATTCCTGTGGTCAAGAGCGTACGCGCGTAAGCCCGCGAAAACTCGCGCACGCGCTGTCATTTTGCCGCCAAAAATCATTCTTCTTCCTCAATGTTGTCACCTTTATGTTGTAGGGTCCACAGTACCGTCTCTTTCAGTAGATTTTAAAGGCACTATTAAAAACTCGGAAGATTTTCAATTTTTTGAGACGTATGGTGGTAAACTTTTCCCAGAGGAACACACAAAGAAAGCAGTTGAAGAAATTGAAGAATTATGCAACGTCTTGAAGCATGAAGGGGTTACTGTAAGGAGGCCAGAAATTGTTGATTTCACGGAGGTACTATTTATTATAGTTTATTACAAGAGATCTAATTAAATACTAAGAGAGATGCGATCCGTTCCTTCTCTGGCAACAAATTTCATTGTTTACGCGCGCGATGTAGCCTCCTCCGCAGGCTACTCCTTTCTATTGGATTTCCTGTGGTAAATGAGGAGAGGGAGAGGGGGACTGGAACCAGAAGAGAGGAAGACTGGGGACGTTTTTTCTTTCCCCCTGACCCCCTCCCCACTCATCTTTTTTGGCTCGCTCCCAGTCTCTCTTCTTTGCAACAGGAAGCCCAAGAGATAAAAGGAGTTGCCTGCGGAGGCGGCTACGCGCGATGGTGTCAACATTTTTGTTCTCTTGGTATTGTGGTCTCATGGTTTCATTAACAAATATATTCCATTTTTCCGTGCGTCTGTACTTTAATCGATGCACAGATGACGTCAAAATGTGGTGAGAACAAAAAAGTACGCCACGAGACGAAGTCGAAATCTATCTGTTTTATATAATATTTATCGAAACATTCCAACCAATCAGAGCGCGCGTAAGATTCGATGACGCCATCTATGTGTGTGTACTCTAATCACACATGGTTGTTCGACCAATCAGAGCGCGCGTAATATCCAATTATTATATAATGTCATATAACAACCACATGTAATTCTATACTTCGTTCAGAAGAAAGATTAAATTGACCCTTTTTCTCTGGACTTATTCATTTCTTGTGTGCTGAACAAGATCTACCATCTTTGTGTGTGGGCGATTAAATTAAGTAAGTCATAAGCGCATCTGATCTTATTTCAGGTTTACAAAACTCCTGACTTTGAATCCAGTGGTCTGTATGCAGCCATGCCAAGAGACATTCTGTTGGTTGTGGGCAACGAAATCATAGAAAGTCCCATGGCTTGGCGCAGTAGGTTCTTCGAGTACCGAGCTTACCGTCCACTCATCAAGGAGTATTTTAAAAAGGGTGCCAAGTGGACCACTGCACCTAAGCCACTTATGTCGGATGAACTCTACGATCAGGTTTGTATACAACAGGCTCGTAACATGGTATATGGGATCAGGGATCAAGCCCCAAATTATGGCCAGGATCAGGGATCAGAGTCCAGGGCTCAGGGATCAAATGGGTGGGATCGAGGATCAGGGACATTGGGTCAGGATCAGGGATCAGCTCAGTTTTTTTGCGCCAAGGATAAGGGATCAAATTAAAAGTTCTAAAAATATGGACTCAGGGATCAAAAATCCGTAAAATCCCGGGATCAGTGAGACGAAAATATACTATGTTACGAGCCTGATACAAACTACATTGTTATAAACCAACTGTCGAAGTCCATTTTTCTCATGCTCTGATTGGGCGAGAGGATATCACGTGGACGCGTGAACAAGTTTGATGTTTCCCTGGGCAACGCGCAGCAATATGTTGTTGACCGAAGTTGATTGAGCTATGAAGGCGCGTTTGACCCAAAATGAAAATTGAATTGAAACTTGCACGAGGGGCTATTTTTTGGCATTTTTTAGCCATTATTACTCGATATTGAAAAAAATCTCCTCTTAATGCAAATTGTATGATTTTTTATTGTCCATAGGACTATCCGTCTGATCCTAAAGAGCGACGCCAATGCATTTCTCAAGGGAAGTATGCCACTACTGAATTCGAGCCATGTTTTGATGCAGCTGACTTCATGAGAGCAGGAAAAGACATTTTTGTACAAAGAAGTCAGGTACGAGATTAAAGGCCACGAAGGGAGGGGAGGTTACGGACGTTGCGCAAAAAGTGGTCACGCTAGAAGTAGTCACGCTAGAAGTAGTCACGCTAGAAGTGGTCACGCTAAAAGTGGTCACGCTAGAAGTGGTCACGCTAAAAGTGGTCACGCTAAAAAGTGGTCACGCTAGAAGTGGTCACGCTAGAAGTGGTCACGCTAGAAGTAGTCACCCTCACTAGACCTCTCACTATAACAAATGCATAATAAAGGTTGGAACCGTGTATATTTGTTTTTGTTTTGAGTCAAATTGCAAGTATGGTAATCACATTTGTTGCTAGCAACAAGATCATTCACCCGCATTGTTTGTTTCATTTGCATAAATCAAATTTCAAGCAATATTTTTAGAACAGACATCAGAAATTGGAACAAGACATCGTTCTGAGATAACCTAAAAATTTGGGCGCAATTGCTTAATCGAATAGTTTTCGAGAAATTACCTTTTTAATTTGCAAACTTTTACAGTAAATGTATACACTCTTTGTAAATTTTGCCATTTTCCTGGAGTCCGTTACCTGCCTTTTCTGAGTCCTGTAACTTCGAAACTACTCGAAATATCGCATTCAAATTTTCAGGGTTTTTTCCTAAATAAAACATTCTATATATATTTAGTGTGTTTGTTGTCTGTTTGTTTGTAGCATAAACTTCGATTATGACTATGTATGTTAATGAGTGAACACATAAACAGATTCGCCCTTCATTATTGTATCAGGTAACCAACTACATGGGAATAGAGTGGATGCGACAACATCTCGGTGACCAGTACAACGTTCACATTCTTTCGTTTGACAGCTCCAATCCCATACACATCGACACAACCTTCTATCCTATCGGTCCTGGTCTTATTCTTCACAACGCTTCATGGCCTTGTCATCAGATAGACATGTTCCTCAAAGCTGGGTGGAAGATTGTTCACCCACCAAAATCAGTGATGCCAGATGACCATCCTTTATGGATGGCGTCCAAGTGGCTGTCTATGAATGTGTTAATGTTGGATGAGAAGAGAGTCCTCTGTGACAAGAATGAAGCGCCAACCATTAAGGTACATTGCTTGACCGGTGTGTGGAGGGATGGGTGGGAGGATGTCGGGGGAGGGCTGGAGGTGAGTGTGTGGAGGGAAAAAAAGCGTTGAAGTGTTCACTCGGCGGGCTTTTGACCCTCTTCCACTGAGCATGCGCTATAGAGACCTGACTGCATAGAACAAAAATACTACATTTTATAAAACGACCGCTGAGTAATGAGCCCCTATACAACCATGAACTCCGTGAGTGTACATGTACTGAACGTTTCTATAGAGTAGATTTCGTATGACTGTAAAAACGGTACCGCATGGTCACTGCACGGTTGCGGCAGGAATTTCGAATGTTTTTATAGAGAACACGGCACTGACACGGTCACGGCACGGCGCGGTCCGTTTCACACTCATACGAAATCTGCTTCAGATCCTCTAGTCTACTTCTTTCAGCCATAACGAATGCCTTTCTTTAATTTAGATGTTTGAGAATCTTGGTATCAAGTGTGTTCCTGTAAGCTTGAAATATGCTAATTCACTTGGTGGTGGATTTCACTGTTGGACCAGTGACATACGTCGTAAGGGCAAATTAGAGTCGTATTTTTAGCCTAGCCTTCTGAAAACATGATTTTCCTGTTCCGCTTATGTAAGGAGGATAGAACGTAATTATAAATCGGTTCCTGAAAAATTAATAGAGTGATTTAGCAAACGTGACAAGACGCAAGAACAGGACGTGCGTGACATACTGGCTATCGTGACCAGAGTTAACGTCATTTCGAATAAAATTGGTCAGCGCGCGCCACATCCTCTTTCACGCCCCGTCGCGTTTGCTAATTACTCTAATGATAGAGAGATTGAGCATCACGTACACGAGAAACGGCAAACGGCAAAGAGGATCACGTGACCTACTTTTTTCGCGTCTGGCGTTGCTGTTTCAACGCGAGGATGGGTCATTTTACGTTTGCCGAAATTCGTAGGTCACGTGATCCTCTCTGTCGTTTGCCGTTTGCCGTGTACGTGATGCTTAATCTCTCTATGAATGTAAACGTTTAACACGTTTTCACATCAAATATATAGCTATTTGCACTGAATACTGACCCTTTCAGAAGCTGAGACCGAAATGACTCCTGGGTAGTAATATATGGATATTCATATGTTTTGTCGTGAATTCACTACATAATCGTGTTGGAAATACCAAGAATTTATCTCGGTCACAAATCATCTAATAAACAAATTTCCCAGTGTTCCTTTCAGTCTCAGCTTCTATGCTTTGAAAAGGTCAATGTTTGTGCAATTAGCTGTATGTAATTTTCGTAGATAGTAAGCAGATACATATCAGCTTTTGCTGCCTTTAGACTAACCTGCACTGCCAACTTTGATTGTGATAATCAATACAAAAGCCACATAGCCAAGTTTGGTGTTCATCGGGTCAATATTGAACAACTTACAGCCATTTCAAAACTCCAAAATTTACTAAGACACTGATGATTGTATAGATTGCTGGCCAATTGTTCCACTTTTGTTTGGTGCTCCATACATTTCTTTGTAAATTCATTATATCTGAATGGCTGTAAGTTGTTCAATATTGACTCCCTTTTCTCTTTCCTAGTCCCCCTCCACATCCCCCTCTCTCCCTTCCACTTACCACTTATGTACTTTAAGTATTATACAGTGCCAAATATAAATGTTGTTGCTGTTGTTGTTGTTGTTGTTGTTGTTGTTGTATATACAACAGATATCGCCCCCTCTCCCCCCTCCTCATTCATTTCGATTTTTTGTTTGACTCTTGTTGCTTTGAACGTAAAAAGTAACCAAACAGCAATCGAGTGTGAGGAGTGTCTCCATTAGACACATGTTAAATGTATTATACAATCGCTATGGGATGGATTCGAACTGTGTGTGGATTTGCAATTTGTGTTTGTTCCCGCATTTTTCGACAATTCTCTCGGACAATTTCAATTTGTCTACATCAAACAGATTTGACATTCTCTCTAGCTACCTGGAGCAGGATGATGAGCCTTCTACCCCAATGTTTACATCAATGCAAGCCCGACGTGTTTATCAAGAAATAGAAAGGCAACGAACATAAGAATTATGACGATTAACTGTAACTGCATGTGCTCCAAGGAAAACCAAAACCAACTGGTGGACTTGATTGAAACCCCGATTCTCCTGATATCATTTGTGGACAGGAATCTAAGCTTGACAGTTCAGTAAGAAACTCGGAGGTATTTCCCCCCGGGGGGGACTCCCATATATCGTTGGGTGGGGATGATCGTCGTATCTTTTAGGGGTCAAAATCAGGGATCCGGTATCTTTTAGGGTGTATTAAAGGTTTTGGGGCCTCCAAAGTCTAAGCTGGTATCTTTTTTAAGAGAATAACATATTACATAATAATAACAGCAACGCCAGCTTTTAAATTGCTTTTTTTTAGCTGGTATCTTTTAGGGGTAAAAATCTTATGCTACCACGCCCACCTTCGTAAGACTCCGGTATCTTTTAGGGGTATTTTTAAAAATTTCCGACGATCATCCCCGCCCATTTTCGATCGGAGACCCAAACATCATCAGCAAAGTTAGCGTGTTTCCTGGAATGAGTGATCACGAGTGAATTATAACGGATATCAACCTAAAAGTTAAACAATAAAAAGCCACCAAGAACAGTTTGCAGATTCAGAATAGGAGACATGGATGCAGTGAGGGCCTCGTGCCTCAGTGATTATCTATTAAGGAGGCTTCCTACAATTTTTCTTGTGCTCGACCGGTCAACTTGAAACGGCTGTAGTTCTTACATGAAAGCACCCACAGTCATGACTTTTCGTCCACTTACTACATAAAGACTGAATTTTTTATTGGTGTGTATTTTGTTTACATCAGGGTTACCATAGCGACGAAACGATGACGTCACCGTTTTAGATTCCAAGCAATTTAACGCGTTTTTCGACCTAAACTTTTAAAATGACATACAAGACGTTAATATATAGGACTTTGCCTAGCAGCAGACGAATTTTAGAGAAATTCGTATAGACAGATTTTGAATTATTCGAGGCGCAATTTTTTAACCCCCAAAATCACAATTTCTAGTCTTCGATTCCATAATTTTAAAAGCAAAGCAGCATGACAACTCTTCGACTGTCCAAATGTTGTTCAAATATCAGACTATACTTCTCTACGAAGTTGCACGTGAGAAAGTGCTTTGGATCTCCGTCAGCATACGTCCATTTAGACATGAAATTGGGCGAAATTTTATCAAAATTTATACACAAAGCGTTTAGTGCTTCTAAAGAAAAATTTCTCGGTCAACTGTTTTCTCCCTTTGGTGAGTAGAACTTTCTAATATATTTGCAATAAACTGTCCAAACGCCGATTCAATTGAAGCTTTCAAAGGTACTGAAATAAAATTTCAAAGTTGAGTATATTCGGTGTAACTTAGCGCAGCAAGATTCTAGGTTGAAGTTGTTGTTTTCATTCTCACATTCCTGCATGCAGGCATGCTTCAGTATGCTAATTATAGGCAATGGTCACAAGAGACGAGTGAAACGCAATTAGATTAAAGTAACGACAACAGACACAAGAAACGATTCATACATACCCTTAGCAGTTTATTCCGCAATAAATTCCGTTTCTCCCACAAGAGACGAGTCAAACTCAGCTAAATTAGTCTAAAGTAACGACAACAAACACAAGAAACGATTCAAACGCACCCTCATCCCATTTAATAAATTCCCGCTTTCTTCCACACAAAACGAGTCTAGTACATCTAGAACAGAGACAAGAGGCAAGTCAAACACAAGGACGACGGCATTTACCAAAATATAAAACCAACCAAATTGATGCGCTCTTGGAAGTAACTATGCATCCATGACTTGCTTCACAACTTGCTACACAACTTCTGCATGCACGTGCTTTACAACTGCCAAACTTGTTGCCTTTGTACGTTTGCACGTGCAGGAGGCACCTTCACGGCTCGCTTACTTCTTAACACTAAATAGTCTAGTGACTAAATTGTGCAAATTAGAGTGCATGCACTTAATCCGTGAAACAAACACTACTAATTACTACTAAATAGTGTTGATTAATAGACAATAGGAAACAAAGGAATTGCCATAATTTAGCACTATTTTGTACTATTTCACGGATTAAGTGCGTGCACTCTAGTGCAATTTCTTACAGAGTTTTTCACGGATATATTGTAAGCACCCTAGCTAAAAATGCTGTTAATTACTCGTGCCCAGGCCTTTAGGCCGGGAACGAGTTATAAAATGCAACTGTTTTTTTTTTTTTTTTCTCTCGTCGTCGCCAGAAGAGGCCTTTTTTGCGCAATTGGTCACGTGTTAAAGCTCCTGATTGGTTCAGAGCGCAAGAAACAATGCCCTTCATTCATCACCTTTGAGCGAGTGCGAACTCTTCGAAGGTCTTCGAAGTGAACGCTAGTCAGGAACTTTAGGAATGTAAGATGGCGGACAGCCCAAAAAATAGCTTTCAGAGACAGGCTTTTCCAGCAGTGAGACAATAGAAAATGGAGTTTTTAACTCGAGATATACCTAGACACTTATAAGAGCTTCAGAATGGGCTGTTATTTTGGGCTTGATCTCTAATACTTTGACCAAATATCGAACTCTTAATGGAGTACTGAAGTTGAAGCTCTCGCGACTCGTAGCAATTCCTTTGAGCTGGAGATGTACGAATTTCTTACTCTAAATGTTGCTAAACGAACGCATATAGAGGCAAGTCAATTATATTTTTCGTTCAAGCATTCAAGAGATCTTGAGAGGTTTTTGTATTGAATTTTAACACAATTCTGGCCAGACAATGTATTTATATATTTTCATGGAATCAAGGCTCTATTTGACCTGATGCGTTTGGTCACGTAATAAAACATCTGAAACATGAACGCCGAAAAAATACACGATTTGTTATTGTGTCAAAAACGTCGTTGTAGAAGTCTTTACAGCAAACAATTGAGATATATAGTGAAATAAAAAGTTGAATAAACTGGTATATTTTTGCATGTTGGGATAAAGGCAAACATTAAGCTGCTGACGGACAAATTGACTAATCAGATATTCTCTAAAAAGGTCAAAAAAGGTCTTTATTATATGTTACGGATATAGAGGCAAGTCAATTATATTTTTCGTTCAAGCATTCAAGAGATCTTGAGACGTTTTTGTAATGAATTTTAACACAACTCTGGCCAGACAATTTTGGTCGCGGGTGCGGGTAGGATGGTTGCGGTTGCGAAATTCAAAAAAAAAAAAAGAAAAAAAACCTAAAGAAAGGGTAGAAAAATCGAAGTACAAAAAAAAAAAAAAAAGCAGGATTCACGGAATTTAATATTTCCAAATCATTCTGCACTGTAGTAAATCGATCCGCTAACTTATTCAGCCGTCACACAATTAACAATGCTTCCTGCCGTCTGCAGCATATAGGAAAACTGTTCTCAATCTGTCAATATTCATTTTGAGGGCTTCTTCTTGTGTTTGATGTTTATGTGATGACTCTGTGTTTGACCCTACAGTACTTGAATGTTTTCTTTATGCCGTGACAACTTAAAAACTGACCTAGACATTTGCTTGTGTGTCGGCCTACGGCCTCATGGGCTATTGACTCGTAGTCCATTCGGCCTTGAGGTCTAATTGTTAAGTATACTTTGAGACGTATATTGAGGCAGTAACTAATACTCCAGATAGAATAAAAGGAGAGATTTAAAGTTAGAATTTGATTTATCATTTTGATCTAAAGCAATAGACAGTCAGGAGCCAGTCCGAGCACGGCTGTGACCTCAATAGTACAAGTCTGACCTGCTTGTTATGTCTATGACAAGTGACCGTCAATTGCGTTTCACTACATAATGTCTAGTATGTGAGATTTTATATTCATAGCGATATTTTGCTGCACACACAGAGAGAAGTTTTCTTTTGTTTGTTCGGATAGGTTCTCCTTGCTGTTTGTGGGGCTACAACCATAAAAACAAATATCCTGAAGACGTAGGTTGTTTATGTAATTCGAGTTAAAGTGATCGTGGCCTCACCAAGAAACACGACACGACTTTGCTCTGAAGCACTGAGACAAGCAATTAAAATTGCGATAAGAGAAAGTAAGCTGTCGTTTATCTAATAAAGGGTCTTTGGTTGATGTAGTAGGTAATTACTCGTGCCCAGGCCTTTAGGCCGGGAACGAGTTATAAATTGCAAATGTTTTTTTTTTTTTCTCTTTTCGTCCTCAGCTATTTCTGATTGGTTCGTTCTAGGGAACCTCTGATTGGTTAAGAACGTAAAAACAATGCCCTTCATTCATCAGTCCTCTAGGAGGCGTGTGATCCTCGAAGCTGGGGAATAAAGACTTGGGCAGGATTTAATGGTGGACAATGGCTGGAGTACAGCTTTAAAAACAGGCCCTTTGAGCAGTAAATAAAGCAAAGTCGAGCTTTTTACTCGAGGCATACCCAACTCCATTATAAGAGCGTTAGAATGGACAGCTATTTTGAACTCGGTCTCCGATTCTGCGACCAAAAAATGAATTCTAAAGGGACTTCTTCAAGTCGTACACTTTCCCCGTCTCAAGCATCAGATGTAAGCCAGAATTGGCGAGCTCTTATCATCAAAGCAGAGTGCCCCTCACAGTTCTCACTGCATATGTTGCTAAACGAACAGCAATAGAGGGAAGTCAATTGTGTATTTCCCGTCAAACAGTTATGAGAGCTAATGGGGCCGGTTTTTGTACTAAATTTGAATATCGAAAACGAAGGAGACTGAAGCTCTGTGTTGTACGTGCTCTGATGATCTGACAGTATGCGTGTTTTATGTTTTCATATTAAAATATGAAAGAAAAATGTAGATGAGTAGTTACTATGTTAGTGAGTCAGTTGTAGAGCCTTTACGACAAACAATTCAGACGATAAGTGAAATAAAATCAACTTAAAGAACAAGATATTCGCTTGAATTTTACGAGGTCTTAAAGAAAACAAGACTTTTGGAATGTGGGGTCAAGGCGGATTGGCAAAAATCTGTCACGGAGCTCTGGAAGATAAGTAGGGCTTATCAAAGTAGTCGTCACCCAGGTTGATTGTACACAAACGTACAATTAGCTACAATTATTGAGGCTGAGCGTTTGTGTCAGTACTTCAGATCGATAGAATAAAATGAGAGATTGAACATTCTATGTGGTTGAATTCTATTTATTTTTGGTTTGATCATCTTGAACATGTCTAAAAATGTAAATAATTTGGCCGTCACGGTAGACTATTTATATGGCATGGTAAATTGATACAGTTCGTTAAGTGGATCTAAGTGGGACAGTTCGGGCAAAATTAAGAAGGTTATTAAGACCTCTTCTATAAACAGGGCCTCACCTTGGGCACGAGTGAACGCACGAGTGCGTCTAGTTATTCATGATTTGAGAAGAATCTTTGAAAAATTTTGTTAAACTGACAGTGTGCCTTGTTAAATCATGTTTTGTGTTGGGATATTCAGAAAAGGGCGAGTAATAACGAGAATAATGGTAAGTTCATGATTTAGTTATAGCGCATTTGATCATTTCGCCATGGAAAATGCGCTCTAGAAGCTGACAAAACTGATTATTTATTGCTTGTGCATGCCAATTACAAATGCTTTTCTAGAGCCTAAAACAAAATTCAAGTAGTATCACCAAATAGAGCGTACAAAACTCTCTATAGAGGCGAAATTTCGAGTCCAAATAAGTTTTTATAACAAAGATATTAGTGATGAAGTATGCTGACATTTTAGTAAGAAATGTATGGGGTCGCCATCTTGGTGGTATTGCCTATACCACCAAGATGGCGGCCAAAACATCGAGCCTGAAAATGACACGAAAATAGCAGCTAATTTGCTGATTTTAGGCTAAATCTTTCTTAAATGCAAAAAATACTCATTAATTAACAGGAAGTTGTGAAATTTGTGGCCGAATGATAAGTTCTTAGCTCCTTCAAAATATCATGACGGCATTGCGTGACACATTTTTGATCGCTGATAAAACGATGGCGAAGCGACAGAAACAGTCAAAAAATTCAAGGGAGACTTCTTTCAGACTCTTTTGCTAAATTATGTGATTAAAAGCTTTAAAAAATATATTTTTCTGAAATTTTCCTTGCTTTTGACGTCGCATGCAATTTATTATTATTTATCTACTGATTTTCTAAGTCAGTGTTTACATGCGGCACCAGGATCATCCTAGCACTAGGATCATCTTTGCACTAGGATCAATTTCAATCAATTATATACATTTACTGCATTCTGTTTACATGGAAATTTATGTCTTTACTTAATTCGGATACTATAGGATCATCCTACTAAAATGATCCTAGTGTTGTGTGTTACGAGAGACTAGTCGGGATCGCCTGCTCTGCCAACTCATTTATTAGACTTTGAACAAAAGCTAATTACAAGCTAAGCAAGGGTTGGTACCGACTACAAGGCAGGTTAGAGCCAGGCGAACCAGAAAGGCTTTCCTTAGTCGGAGTGGCTGTCAGAAGGAGTTCCTTACTCCACCACTTTCCTTACTTAGGGCTGTACTTTCCAATTAACACTGAGTCGTACCCCAAACTTGCCTAGTTAGTTTGTAGAAAGACTTAGTTAATGTGCGAGTGTGACAAATATCGACAGTCCTTATATTATAACAACTAAGCTAAATCTAATTTCCAGCTGTTTACATCACGTTTGGAGTTAAAGCCGGAGAAACCCTACGTTGGTCTGTTTGGTTTATAGTGAAGGCGTGAGGGTGCGTCACACAAGTCGAAACACTACACAAATCCTACAATCAAAATGGTCAAAGTTACAACACTTAAAATGCTTAACTAGTAAATTACTCAAAAATACACTGAGGTTAATAAATACATAATTGCTGGGTTTCAAACAGCTGATGAATTCATTATCTGCCTCAAATGCCGGTCAGTGTATGACCACCATGTGCTCTCAACCAGAGAATTTTCTCAGTATTCAAAACTTGTCTTTCAGCTGATAAAAATTCCAGCAAGATTGAGAATGACGTCAGATGAAACCCAGCAATTACTGGAAAACTCTAGCGTAACACATGTTAACACCCCTTTAATCTTATGAATATTTTGTTTCCAGGGGGCGCGCTTTTCTACGTTCCATTCTGTTCATTCACGATGGAACCAATGCGAAACGCTAACACCAAAACTTGTTGATGTATCAAAAGAGTGTCCTGTAAGCTCCTACAATGAATGGGATACTTTAGAAGAAGTAATAGTTGGAAGAGTTGAAGGTATTGACTCATAGTTGTAATTTTTCATGCATAGATAGATTAATATAAATGTTGTTTCTTCTATGTAATTTTTATCTTTTTTACTGAGTATTCATAAAATCTTTAACAAGAAAAACTAACGCAATGAGTTGGACGTTTCGATGACCTCCTATTATATTCAACTATTTACAGATTAATTAACGATTACACATCGTTCCCCCTCCCCCTAAAAGTCAAACAAAATAAATAGTAACTGATAATTATGAATTAGAAATCTACCCTCCCCTGAAATTCAGCCTAGAAGATATTAAACAAAAATTAATGATAGTACTTTTAAACCTGCTCTTCCCTATACGGCAATATATTTACTAATTTAGTCTATTTAGAAATTAAGCGCTGTTTTGCCCTTTCCCACAAAATATTTTTAACCTTGCGGTTAAACGTTGTTGATTCTGAACACAATCGTAACTGTGTAGGAAGTTCATTAAATAATTTAGATGCTGAATCTTGAAAAGTTCCTGTCGTTAAGGGTATAGTAAGTTGTAGGGCTATGCTTGAGCGTAGCTGTCTCTTTGGTGCATGCCTCTCTAATGGAAGATATTCTGGCCACGATGAGTTAAAAATGGCTAGGTGAGCAGATCGAAGTAAATGAAATTGAGTTCTCTCTTTAGTTGGAAGCCATCCTAACTTCATGACATCTTCTTCTGTAGCAAAGTGATTGGTGACAAATTTTGTACTTTCTGCATCTTTTTCTGTAAGTATGCAGGAAGTGGATAGCATACTATATCATTGAAGTGTAGCCTTGAGAGCACCAGGCTTTCAGCTATAGTTGCTTCTTTATATGAAATGGTGCCAGCTTTCGTATTTTCCGTAGTGTTGACAAGACACCATAACACGATGATTGCACATACTTTACGTGATCTGACCATTTGAGATTTTCGTCAAACCAAGTACCCAGGAGCTTGAATGTCTTTACTCTCTCTACTGTTTGACCTTTTATTTTAAGAGATAGTATAAACTCTCCGAGACCATGCGTCCGTGACATCTGCTGTGTTGACACTAACATTTGCCTGGTCTTCTTTTCATTTAGTAATAAATTAATCCCAATCGCCCAATTTTCAAGTGCCGAGAATGTTGTTTCCATCTTGTGTGTACAGGTCCTAAGATCTGTGGGTGCACTATGACTGTAGAACGTAGTGTCATCTGCATACTGGAAACAAGTGCAATTCGCGTCGTCCTGGAGGTCGTTGACATATAGGTTAAACAGGACGGTCCCAAAATTGAGCCCTGAGGCACTCCAAACTTCCAATATTTATCATGTAAACA